>JAULKR010028780.1:0-12446 GCA_032356305.1 Prasiola linearis | reverse complement strand
TCGGGGAACTCGACGTCCTTCTGCTCGAAGATGGCCTCGCCGGAGAAGTTCTTGATCGCGGCGTCGCGCGTGGTCCAGCTGACGCTGTCGAACGGGTCCTGGCCCTCGGTCGAAAACACGCGGTCGATGGTCAGGCCGGCAGAGGCCTTTTGCTTGGCTTTCGCCATGGGTCGGGGGGATGAGGTGGTGTAAGTCGCGAGGCCCCGACGCGGCGGGTGTCTCTTCGGGCCACCGGCGGCGCAGAGCGGCCGGACCGAGCAGAGACGCCCGCGCCTCCGACGCATCTAGCGGGCCGTCGCACGCGCATCGTTGGCGTGCAGGCACCGCGCAGCGTGGAGGCGCGATCAAGGCGACTCCAAGAAAGCCCGGCGGCGCCCTTCCCCGCCGGAGAACTCGTCCACGACTTATCCACGAACGTGGAGATCGGCGAGCGGCGAGCGCAGATCTCGCCGGATCCACGCCAATCGCCGACGACGACACCCGGCGGCGTCCGTTATGCGGCCACGCAGGTCGACAGCATCCCGGTGACCACAGTTGCACACACCTGGCCCGACGCCCGCACCGGCTCGGACTCGCTACACATGTTTGGCATAACGGATATTCACTACCTGGTTCCGTTATGCAGCCGAGCCCGTCTACTGATCTAGCGCGAAGGTCACGTCCACACCGGCTCGAACCGAGATCTGACCGGGCGCCGCCGAGGCCGGTGCGCCAGCGGACATGCTCACGTTTTGCATCGCGCCTGCGCCGTAGCCGCCGCTCCACGCCGAGCCGAAGCTCCAGCCCTGGCCGCGCTCCGAAATCGACATCGGCGCGCCCAACGTCTGCCCGAGGCCGGCCGCGAGCGCGGTGGCTTTTTCGAGCGCCGCCTGCACAGCTTCGTCTCGAGCCTGGTCTCGGTAGCGCCGCAGTTCGGTCGTCTGGAAGTCGACGCCGCGGATGGTGTTGGCTCCTGCGGCGACGGCGTCGCGGAGCAGCGCGTCGAAGACATCGAGGTCGCGCAGCGTCACGGTGATGGCACGCCGCACGCGGTAGCCGTAGAGCTCGGTCTCGGTAAAGCCGTCGCGCGAGCGCGAGCGCGTCATGGGTTGGAGGTCGAGGTAGTCCATCGCGATGCGCGTGTCCGGCACACCCGCACGGCGCGCGGCGGCCTGCACCGCAGCGACGGCCCGCGCGTTCTCAGCCACGGCCGCCTGCAAGTCCTCATGGATCGTCTCGACGCCCAGCCGGATCACGGCCTCGTCCGGCGTCACCAGGATCTCGGCGTCGCCGCTGACACGGACGGTCCGGTTGGCGGCGGCGCCCGGGAAGGTCTGCGCAGCGAGCCCGGGGGCAAGCAGCAGCAGCGCCATCAGCAGAAGCGCGGGCCTAAAAGTCGTCGTCCAGGCCGAAGGCGTCGAGGTCATCATCATCATCGTCCAGGGTGAGGTCGCCGAGCGCGTCCGACAAGTCGTCATCGTCCAGGTCGCCAGCATCGGGCTCGCTGTCGAGATCGAGGTCGTCGTCCAGGTCGTCGAAGTCGAGGTCGTCGTCGAAGGAGTCGCTCATGGCGTCGCGCGGCGAGGTGAGACGGCAAGTTGACGGAGCGGCGGCGCGGACGCAAGTCCCGTCGGCGGTGAATCGTACAGGAAAGCACACCGACGGGCGGCAGCCGTCGATGAATCCAGCGCGCCGGCCCGTAGCTTCGGGGTCCCCGATCTGAACCGCCCATGTTTGACGACCGCAGCGCCTACCCCCACCCTGACGAGTTCAAGGTGATGCGCCCCGAGTACTCCGACCCGGAGGACGAGGGCGACGACGTCATCGCGATCCTCGCCATCCCGCCGTTCCGCGTGGTCGGCTACTCCGCCACGCGCCCCGGCGCGCGCCGCGCGGCACTCTACGAGGCCGCCAAGACGTACAAGGAGTACCACCCGGGCTTCCGCGTCGAGAGCCCGTTCCCGCTCGAGTTCGAGGACGAGAGCGGCACCAAGTGGAAGCGTGTCCCGGCCGGCCAGCGCGAGAAGCTGGGCGACTACACCTTCGAGGACGAGGACGGCGACGACTCCGCCGACATCGAGCAGATGCTGCAGTGGGACATCCGCCCGCTGCCCGTCGAGGTGGAGGACTAAGCTCCTCCCAGACGAATCACGCGAACGCCGCGGCCCCGGACGGGCCGCGGCGTTTTCTTTGCACTCCACCTCCGCCCCCGTCGATGACGCCCCTGCCGATGCGCCACCTCCTGATCCTCCTCGCCCTCGCCACCGTCGGCTGCTCCGCGCCGACGGCGCAGCAACTCGACTCGAACCCGGCGACACGCGCCGCGGCCATTGTGGTGGAGGACGCGATGGAAGCGAGCCTGGCGGCGGGCCCGATGCTGGCCGACGTGACCCAGCGCGGCGCGACCGTCTGGCTCCAGACTGACCGCCCGGCGCGCGTGGCGCTGCGCGTCTCGCTCACGCAGACCGCCGACGGCTCGCCGCCGCCACGGCGCGGAACCCCGATGCTGACGCGGGCCATGGAGACGGCCGCCGATGGCACAGCGTCCATCGAGGTGTTCGGGCTGGAGCCGGGCGCGACCTACGCCTACGATCTCGTGATCGACGGCATCGCCATCGAGCGGCCGTACCCGACACTCATCAAGACGCAGCCGCTGTGGCAGTACCGCACCGACCCGCCGACCACGACGCTCGCCTTCGGCTCGTGCTTCTACGACAACGACACCGAATACGACCGCCCCGGCGACCCGTACGGCGGATCGACGGCCATCTTCGAGCAGATCCGCACCTCCGCCGACGGCCAAGCGCCGGACGCGATGGTCTGGCTCGGCGACAACGTCTACCTCCGCGAAGTCGACTGGTGGAGCCCGGACGGCATCGGCTACCGCTACGCGCACTCGCGCGCCACGCCGGACCTACAGCCGCTGCTCGCCGCGACCGCGCACTACGCCGCCTGGGACGATCACGACTTCGGCCCCAACGACTCCGATCGCTCGTACGTCCACAAAGACGCGGCGCTGGAGACGTTCAAGCGCTTCTGGCCGAACCCGACCTACGGGCAGGGCGGCGTGCCGGGCGTGTTCACCCAGTTCCAGCAGGGCGACATCGAAGTGTTCCTGCTCGACAACCGCTACCACCGCGCGCCCAACCGCGCACCGATGACCGAACGCACGCTGCTCGGCCGCGAGCAGATGCAGTGGATCCTGGACGCGCTCACGGCCAGCCGCGCGCCGTTGAAGGTGGTCGCCGTCGGCGGGCAGGTGCTCAACCCCGTCGACGTGTTCGAGAACTACTCGGCCATCGCGCCCGGCGAGCGCGACGAGCTGATCCGCCAGATCACCGAGCGCCGCATCGACGGCGTGCTCTTCCTGTCCGGCGACCGCCACCACACGGAGCTGATCAAGATCGACCGCGACGGCACGTACCCGCTCTACGACTTCACCTCGAGCCCGCTCACCGCTGGCGTCTCCAACTACGCCACGCGAGACGACTCGCCGGAGCTGGACAACCCGGCCCGCGTACCCGGCACACTCGTCGCCGACCAGCGCAACTTCGGCACGTTGACGCTCACCGGCCCCCGCCGCGACCGCACGCTCGCGCTCCGCACCTTCGGCGCCGACGGCGCGCTGATCTGGGAGCAGACCATGCCGCTCAACGACCTGCGCACGCCACGCGACTGACCGGCGTTGTGGGTGCTGGGTGATGCACGAAGCCGGCGGCAGGTATCGTTCCGCCCCCACCCTCTCCGTGACCGATGCGCCTCGCTCTTCTCCTCGCCCTGCTCGCCGGTGCCTGCGCCGCGCCGCCGCCGGCCACCTCTGACGCCTCCCTCGAGATGCGGTGGAGCACGGGGAGCCTGCCGCCGCCCTACCACTACACCGAGACGACGCGCCTCCAGCCCGGCGGCGGCACCCTCGAGGTCGCGCTCAGCTACGGGCAGGGCCCCGATACCACGCTCACGTTCACCGTCGACGCCGACCGGCAGGCCGCGCTGTGGGCGGACCTCGCCGACCTCGACCTGTGGAGCACCGGCTGGCGCGAGGAGCGCAACCCGCTCGTCGGCGGCTCGTCATGGTGGCTGGACGCGCGCGCCGGAGACCAGACGGCCGAGATCCCGATCTACGTCGTGGGCGGGCAGACCGATGACGCCCAAGCGATCTACGACCGCGTCCGGTCCGTCGTGCCTCTCAATACACGCGCTGCGGCGGAGGCGTGGTGCCGCGCCGAGCAGTCCCGGATGAGCGAGTGAGCCCGCCGCTCGTCGGCTACCGCGCGACGGATGGTCAAAGCCGTGGCTTCGGAGGCCACGGGAGCGCATCGGGAGAGAGGTGCGGCCCGCGGACCGGCAGGTTCCAGATCTCGTACTCCATGACGATTCGCGGACTCACTCTTACGGGCGGCGCCGAAGACGCGAGCGGGGTCTCCACCAGAATCACCCGATCGGTCCGAGTCGTGAATCGCGGCGGGCGCGTCTCGCCCTCGGCATAGAGCTTCAGCCGGAGTGGCCGCGAGTCTCGGTTCTCCCAACTCTGCCGGATCCGCTGCGTCTCCCTTTCGAAACCAGGCGCGGTCACCTGGACGTGGTGGAGTCCGGCCGGCAAATCCGGTATGACGAACCGGCCGGTGATGTCCGTCGTCACGTTCTGAACAGACGCCCTCTCGAGCCCGAGCACGAGAACGGCGGCGCTGAACACAGGCTCTCCGAGTTTGTCTGTGACGACTCCTTCAAACGGCCCAGACGTGGAGAACACGGACGGCTCTGGACGTGGCTCCGTGAGCACGAGCACGACATCGAGCGAGCGTGTCCGGTCACGCAAGATTTGGATGTCCGAAATCGTCTGCGCCTCGAAGCCGACGGCGGGAAACTGGACGTCGTACATGCCGACGGGAATGCCGGTCACCGTGTACTCGCCGTCGATGTTCGTCGCTGTGCCGCGCTGGATCTGGGGCAGGAAGACCGTCGCGCCGGGCAACGCGTCGCCGCGGTCGTCGGTGACGGTACCGGCGAGCGTGCCTGTCTGCGCGAGCGCCGACGGCGAGAGGAGCAGGAGAGCGAGAATCCACCGCATCACTCGACGCGGCTGAGTCGAATCGGTGCCAGCTCGGCGGATGCCCCGCGCCCCAGCCGCACATCGCGCTTCTTGGAGGTGCCGTCGGCGAGGACCGTCACCGTCACCACGGGCGGCCACAGGCCGCGGAGACTGTAGCGGCCGTCGGCGCCGGTCAGCGTGCTGGCGTCGCCCGCGACGACGCGGGCACCGGCGAGCGGCAGGCCGCGCCAATCGATGACCCGGCCGGTAACCGTGGACAGGCCCGTGAGCGTCACGGCGACGGTGTCGGCCGGAGCGCCGCGCGCGAGGTAGAGGTCGGCCGACGACGGTTCTTCGGCCTCGGTGTCCAGGCCCGACACGCCATGCGTGCGGTAGCCGTCGGCGGAAACGGTCATGGCCTCGGTGCCGCGGAGCAGCGTCAGCCCGTAGCGGCCGTCGGCGTCCGAGTACGTGAAGTGTCCGCCCACGCCGACGCGCGCGCCGGGGATGGTGACGCGGGTGTCGGCCTCGAAAACCTGGCCGCGGACCTGGGTGTAGCGCGGCTCGCCGTAGTTGTGGTGCTCCCAGCCGTGCGGCGGGTAGTACGGCTGCGGCTGCTCCGGCGGCAGCGTCACGTCCAGCCGCGCGACGCGGTCGCACGGGATCTCGACGCCTGACGCCCGGCGGTAGGCATGCTGCGCGCTCAGCCCGATCCGCACCTCGTAGGTCCCGGCCGGGAGGTTCAGCGCCGAGTAGTTGCCGTCGTGCCCCGTCATCGCACCGCCCAAGCTCATCGCGCTGTTGCCGGCACCGACCACCAGAACGCTCGCGCCGACGGCCGGCTCGCCGGTGGCATCCAGCACGCGGCCGACGAGGGCGCCGTCGCCCGAGACGCACGCGCCTGCCATCGCCTCCGGCGCGAGTGTGATGACGAGCGGGACGGTCGCGCCGGACCTCACGTCTACGGTGTCTGTGGTGATGCCGTAGCCCTCGGCCCAGACGCGGACCGCGGTGCGCCCCGGCGCCATGTTGCGCCAGTCGAGCGCGCCGTCCACATCCGACGCGACGCCGTTCGTGCCATACCGCGACTCGTAGGCGACGAGCGTGGCGCCCGGAACGGGTCGGCCAGTCGCGGCGGAGCGGACCGAGCCGCGGACCGTCCCGAGCGGGTAGCGCCGGAACGCGTTGGCCTGGCTCGGCGACGCGCCGCCCCGCGCGGCGACCAGACGCGTCGGCTCGCCCGTCCGCACGATGCGGACGGCGAACTCCGGTTGCTGCTGCTCTGCCGACGGCGGCCGGTACGCCTGCACCAGCACCTCGCCGACCGGCATCGCGGCGAAGTGGAACGCGCCGTCGGCGCCGACCCGGAGCGTGCGGCCGACCTCGGGCAGCATCACGAACGCGCCGGCCAGCGGCGCGCCGTCGGCGTCCACCACGGTGCCGGTCAGCGGCGCCGTCGTTGTGCCACAGCAGACCGCGAGCGAGACCGCGTTGGGATCCGGCGCGAGCGCCACGTCCAGACGCCGCCCCTGGCCAGGCTCGACGGACACCGACAGCGTCTGCGGCACGTGCCCAGGGAAGGACACCACGATGAGCCACGGACCGGGGCGCCGGTAGAACGGAAGATCCCCTAATTGCTCGGCGCTCGGAGCTTCGATGCGGTACGCACCGTCGGCGCCGGAGACGGTCCCGGCGTAGTGGCCACGCGCCTCCACGATGGCGCCCACCAGCGGCTGCCCGTCGAGCGACGTGACGATGCCCCAGACCGGTCCGTCGCCCGCCTCGGGACCCTCCGGTGCGACGATCTGCCTGCCGGCGCCACCTTCTATCCGAACGCCGTCGACGTAGTAGACCACCGGCTCGCGGCTGCCGCCTCCAGTTCGCAGTTCGGACGAGCCGGACTCTACAACGACGCCTGCCTCGAGTGACGCGACGGCGGACGGGCCGCGGACAGGCAAATGTTCGCGGTCCGACGAGACCTGACCATCTGAATCATGGTAGGGACGCGGAGGGATTCCGTCATCGCGGAGCGCCCGAGGCTGGTTTTCGTGGCCGACCCAGGTCTCTTGGACCTCGGGCGGGGCGTTGAGGAGCGCGTCGAGCTGCCGCGTCCGGTCGCGGGAGACCTGAACGTCTTCGATGGTTTGCGATGCGAAACCGGTGTATGAGAACGTGACCTCGTAGACACCGACCGGAATGCCGAGAATCCTGTACGCCCCGTCGATGTCCGTGGCGGCGCCGCGCTGAATCGTGGGCAGGTAGACCGTCGCGCCGGGCAGCGCCTCGCCTGTGGAGTCGGCGACGGTGCCAGCGAGCATGCCGGTGTTCTGGGCGAGCGCCGACGGCGTCAGGAGGAGGAGAATCAGGAGCAGTCGCATCAGTTCGCCCCCAGGCGTATCGGTTCGATCTCAGCCGAGGCGCCCGGCCCGACCGAGACGCGATGAAAGGTTCTGTGCCGTCCGCTGTCAGCACGCAGTTGGTGCGGGCCGGGGCGGACGCCCACCAGACGGTAGCGGCCGTCGGCGTCGGTGAAGGTGCTGACCGTGTCGGCCGAGATGAACACGTCGGCGGCTGGCTGGCCGTTCGGCTCGGTCACGCGCCCCGTCAGCACCGACGAACCAGTGAGTCGGACGCGGACGGTGTCGCGCGCCGCGCCGCGCTCCATCGGCACGTCCAGCCGCGTCCCTGCGACGCCGGAGAGCACCATCGTCCGGTAGCCGTCGGCGGAGACGATGAACGTGTCGGTGCCGCGAAGCAGGCGGGCATGGTAGGCGCCGCCGAAACCGGAGTAGACGAACGACTCTGCCGACGGCGCGAGGCGCGCGCCCGAAATCACCTCGCCGGTGCCGGCGTCCAGCACGTGCCCGAGGATGTCGAGGTATCGGTCGTCCGGAATGCCCAGGCGCTCTCTGGACGAAAACGGGGCCAGCGGCGCCGGCGGCTGCGCGCGCGGCAGGCGCACGTCGAGGTGTGTGATGCGGTCGCACGCGATGTCGACATCTCGCACGGTCCGGTAGGCATCGCCGCTTCCACCGACGCGCACAGCGTACCGACCCGCCGGAAGGCCCGTCACCAGTCCGTCGTTGCCGGTCTCTGCGGGGAGGCCGCGCGGAGCGCCGAGCACGCGCACGCGAGCCCGCACCTCGGGCCGGCCGTCGGCATCGGTGACGGTGGCGGTCAACGCGCCGGCGCCCGAGACACAGGCTCCGGCCTGCGCGACCGGCCGAAGGGTCAGGTCCGCCGCCGAGAGGCCGTCGGCGAGGACGTCGAGCGTGTCGGTGGCGATGGCGTACCCTCTCGCCCAGACGCGGATGGCGTGCCGGCCGGGCGGCACGCGCTCCCAGGCGAACGCGCCGGCGGCGTCGACCGGACTCGGATATCCGGAGCCTGACAGCTGGTGAGCGAGCACGCGCGCGCCCGGCACCCCTCGGCCGGTCTCAGCCGAGCGGACGATGCCCTGCACCTGTCCCGACCACTCGGGCTGCCGCGCCGCGTCGAGCGGCACGCCGTCGTCCAGCACGAGCCGGACCGGAGCGTCGGAGCGAACGATGCGGCGCGCGGTGGCGACCGCCCGAGAGCGGTCTCCGAGGTCCCACACCGGCGGCCGATACGCATGCAGCAACACCTCGCCGTCCGGCACGCCGTCGGCGGCGAACGCGCCGGCGGCGTCCGTGCGGACCGTGCGCCCGACCTCGGGCAGCGACACGTAGACGCCCGGGACGGCCGCGCCGTCGGCGTCCACGACGACTCCCGAGAGCCGGCGGCGCGCGTCGGAGTCGCAGCAGACAGTCAGGGGAACGGCGTCCGGGTCCGGCGCGAGCGCCACGTCCACACGCCGCTCCTGGCCCGGCGTGAGCGCGAGGTACAGCACCTGGGGCACGAAGCCGGGGAACGAGACGCGCAGCCTCAGCCACCCCGTTCGCAGACCGTCGGCGTCGGCGATGCGGTAGCCGCCGCCGGTGCCCGTCACGGTGCCGGTCACGCCGGACAACGACTCCACGACCGCGCCCACGAGTGGCGCGCCGTCCAACGACGTGACCGTTCCCCGAATGGCCGTCGGGACCGTGACCGGCGGGCCGTCGTCCCGCCGCCACGACGCCGGCGGCGGCGGGGCCTGGGGAGGCACCCAGCCGTGGCCGGCGAACTCGCCAGTGTTCTCCGATTCGGAGAGCGTGACATCGGCCCAGGTCCGCCGGTCACGCGTGATCCGAACGTCTGAGATCGTTTTCGATGCGAAGCCGACGAACGACACCTCGACGTGGTAGACACCTGCCGGGACGCCGAGAAACGTGTACCGCCCGTCGATGTCCGTCGCAGCGCCGCGCTGGATCTCGGGCAGGCGCACCGTCGCGCCCGGAAGCGTCGCGCCGCTGGTGCTGTCCGTGACGGTGCCGGACAGCGTGCCGGTGTTCTGGCCGGTGCCCAGAGTGGTGTTCTGCGCGAGCGCCGACGGCGCCGCCAGGATCATCAGAAGGAGGAAGAGCAGACGCATCAGTCGCCCAACGCCTGCTGGCCTGGCATGGGTTCGGAGCGCGTCAGCGCGCGCGCCGTTTCGACGAGCCGAACGAACTCGGCGCGGTCGCCGTGTGCGTCCTGGCCGCGTGCGCCCGAGGCGAGCGCGAGGGCGTGGTCGAAGCTCGCACCCGGCGCGTGCTCACTGGCGGACAGCAGCAGACCGGCTTCGGTGACGGCCACGGCCCAGCGCATCGCCTCAGACGCCTGCGCGAGCGCGCCGCCGGCGTCGCGAGCAGGCATCGAGAGCAGGACGCTTTCGTCCGAAAACGTCCCGGCGGTGAGTGCGGGCTTGTAGCGGAGCTTGACCGTCAGCAGCTCGTCCGAGCTGGCGGCGGCGCTCAGCGTCGGCGGCGTCTGGTAGCGGAGCGAGTCCACGTCTGAACCCGGCACCGTCTGGCCCGCAGGCACGATCTCGTACAGCGCCGTCACCGTGTGACCGGCGCCCAGGTCCCCGGCGTCGCGCGTGTCGTCGCGAAACTCCTCGGCGGTCAGGCGGCGGTTCTCGTAGCCGATCAGCCGGTAGCCCGCTACGCGCGCCGGGTTGAACTCGACCTGGATCTTGACGTCCTTCGCGATGGCGGTCAGCGTGCCGCCGATCTCGCGCACCAGCACGCGCTCGGCCTCACGGGCGGAGTCGATGTAGCTGTACGTGCCGTTGCCGTTGTTGGCGAGCAACTCCATCTTGGCGTCCTGCAGGTTGCCCGTGCCGAAGCCCAGCGTGCTCAGGAAAACGCCCGAGTCGCGCTCGCGCTCTACGAGTCGCTTCATGTCGGCGTCCGACGAGATCCCCACGTTGAAGTCGCCGTCGGTGGCGAGCAGGACGCGGTTGGACGCCGCCGGGTCGAAGTTCTGTCGCGCCAGCTGGTAGGCGAGCGTCAGGCCGGCGGCGCCGGCCGTCGATCCGCCTGCGCGCAATCCGTCGATGGCGGCCAGAATGGTCTGCTGGTCGTCGCCGCGCGTGGGCTCTAGCACGACGCCCGTCGCGCCGGCGTAGGCCACGATCGCGACGCGGTCCTGGGGCCGAAGCTCGCGCGTCAGCATGCGGAAGGCGCGCTGCAACAGCGGCAGCTTGTCGGCGGAGCGCATCGAGCCGGACACGTCGATCAGAAAAACCAGGTTGGCCGGCGGCAGCTCTTCCGTTGCGAGCCGTCGCCCTTGAACGCCGACGCGGACCAGCCGGTGGCCGTCGGACCAGGGCGCCTCGGCCGTCTCGGTCGTGACCAGGAACGGGTGCGCGTCCTGGGCGCTCGGGCCGGGCAGCGCGTAGTCGAACGCGTTGACGAACTCCTCGACGCGCACGGCGTCTGGCGGCGGCAGCTGGCCCGAGGTCAGGAAGCGCCGCGCGTTCGCGTAGCTGGCGCGGTCCACGTCGATGGAAAATGTCGAGAGTGGCACGTCGGTCGGCCGGCTGAACCCGGTCTCGTCCGTCGGCGCGTAGCCCTCACGGTCGTCCGGCGCAGGCTGCGCCACGGTGCCTCCGCGCATCGCGGCAGCGCTGCGCCCACTGCGCGTGTAGAGGTTCGACGATGTCGCTGGACTCGGCGCTTGCGGTCTGGACGCCGCTCGCTGACGCCGACGGCGTGGCGCCGGCTCGTCGCCGAACCGACCCGGAATGCGGCGTGCCGAGCTGGCCGTGTTGTCGATGATCGGCCGCTCGTACATGACCGTGATCTCGCCCAGCGGCTCCCCTTCGCTGAGCGACATGCTGAGTTGGCGGGTCCGGTCGCGTGAGATTTGAACGTCCGTAACCGTCTGCGACGCGAAGCCGGTGAACGAGAACTGGACCTCGTAGACACCCACTGGAATGCCGAGGATGGTGTAGTTGCCGTCGATGTCCGTCGCGGCGCCGCGCTGGACCTGGGGCAGAAAGACGGTCGCGCCAGGCAGCGCTTCGCCGCGGTTGTCGGTGACGGTGCCGGACAGCTTGCCGGTGTGCTGGGCGAGCGCCGACGGCACGAGGAGGAGCAGGACGAGGAGCAGTAGCAGACGGGGCATCGGCACGGAGAAGGGTGAGTCGCTGAGGATCCGGTGCCCGGTAGACACACGAAAGCCCAACGCGTCGCCCGGCCATTCGCGTGCCCGGCACCCCGCAGTGCCCTGCCGACGGCCCCGTCACCTACCCGTCTGCCGGTTCGTCTTGCGTTGCCGTCACATCGCCCTCGCCGGTCCACACCGACACGTCGGCGGCGCGCTCAGCCTCGCCGATCAGAACGAGCAGCCCGCGCCCTGATGGGGCGCGGTCCACGATCTCGCCGACCAGTTGGACGGAGCCGCTGTCGGTTTCGGCCGAGAGGCGCGCGGAGATCTCCGGCGCGAAAGCCAACCGAACGTCGCCTGCGCTCGTGTCCAGCGCCCACGCCATGCCCGCCATCGGCGCGGACTCGGTCGAGGTGATCGGCCCGTCGCCGACTTCCACTTCCAGCAAGCCCGTCACGCCCGAAAGTTGGACCGACCCGGACTCGAGGTGCAGTACGAGTGGCGCGCCTGGTGGCAAGATCACGTCTGCGTCGGCGGACAGGCCGTCGGCGGGGCTGCCGTCGCGCGCGCGGCCGTCGGCCAGGTCCACGCGCCAGACGATCTGGTGGAGGTCGCCATCGCTCGCCTCGTGTACGTCGATCAGGTCCAGCCGATTCTCGGCCGAGCGCGGCGTCGCGCCCTGCGCTCGCGCGGTGATGCGGATGGTTGCCCGGCCGGCCGTCGCGCTCTCGCGCACCCGGATGCGGCCGACCGTGCCGTCCAGCACGAGGGTGCGCGTGCCGAGCGAGACGACGTGCTCGGTCGTGCGTTCGGCGGCGTGCCCACCGGCGTGTTCGCCGGGCTCGGCGCAGCCGGCCGCTCCGAGCAGGACGACCGCCGCCGCGGTTCGGAGAGCGCTCAACTGAGGCGGACCTGGCGAATGAAGCGCCGCACCGCCACCCACGAC
>JAULKR010028669.1:0-12457 GCA_032356305.1 Prasiola linearis | reverse complement strand
CGACGCCGCGCTCTTCGTCACCGGCCCCGACGGCATGACGTTGCGCCGGGCCTTCACGGCGGGCGAGCGCATCGCGCTCGACCCGGCGACGCTGGATGTGCCGCTCCCCGACGGCATCTACCTCTACGAACTGCGCACGACCGCGGCCGATGCCGCCGCGGCGGTCACGTCGCAGACCGGCGCCTTCGAGGTCCGCGACGGCGCACCCGTCGAGACGCCGATGATGGTGCAGGTCATCGCCACCGACCTGATCGTGCAGGGGAGTGAGTGCGTCGGTCTCGATTGCGCCTCGTCTGAGTCGTTCGGCTTCGACACACTCCGCATCAAAGAGAACAACGTCCGGATCCACTTCGACGACACCAGCAACTCCGGGAGCTTCGCCAGCAACGACTGGGAAATCACCATCAACGACTCCGCCAACGGCGGCCTGAACTACTTCGGCATCACGGACCGCACGTCCGGCCGCCGCATCGTCACGTTCGAGGCCGGCGCGCCGTCCAACGCGATGGTCCTGGACGAAGTGGGTCGCCTGGGCCTGGGCACTGCGACGCCCGTCGTGGAGATTCACAGCGCCAACGGTGACACGCCGACGCTGCGCCTGGAGCAGACCGGCGCCAGCGGCTGGACGCCGCATACCTGGGACGTGGCCGGCAACGAAACCAACTTCTTCGTTCGCGACGTGACGAACGGCTCGCAGCTGCCGTTCAAGATCCGGCCCAACGCCGGCACGGACCGGCTCGTGCTCACGAGCAGCGGCGTCTCCATCGGCCTGGCCAATCCGGCCGCCGGGTACGCGCTCGACGTGAACGGCTCGTACAACCTGTCCGGGTTATACAACCAGGCCGGGGCCTACGTCCGTGGCACGCCCGTGATGAATGTCACCAACACGACAAACAACGTTGCGCTAATGCAGCTGCTGGTCAACGGCAACATGGTGCTCAGCGGCACGCTCGTGCAGGGCTCGGACGTCAACACCAAGGAGAACGTGGTGCCGGTCGACCCAGAGACGATCCTCGACCGCGTCGCGGGGCTGCCGATGACGACGTGGCAGTACATCGCGGATGAGGGTGAAGTGACCCACCTGGGGCCGATGGCGCAGGACTTTCGCGCCGCTTTCGGCCTGGGCATGAACGACACCACCATCGCCTCCGTCGACGCCGACGGCGTCGCGCTGGCGTCGGTGCAAGCGCTCCTGGCCCGTAGTGAAGCCGACCGGGTGCGCATCGCCGAACTCGGTGCCGCCAACGCAGACCTGTCGGCACGCCTGGCGCGCCTCGAGGCGTTGCTGAACCAGATGGGTGCCGACCATGAGTAGCCGATCCCTCATCGCGATCGCAGCCCTGCTGTGCGCGCCGGCCGTCTCCGCGCAGGCGACCGACCAGGATCCGGGCGGCAGCACGCAGGCGCCCGACCCTGGCCCTCGCTCCGCCGAGGTGGACGATCAGGACCCGGGCCACACGCCCGAGGTCGGCGTCCGCGTCGCCCAGACGGACCGTGTGGATGCAGATGCGGTCGGAGCGCGAATCGTTGTGACTCCTGTTGCCCAGTTTCCGGTTCTGGATGATGGCCGCTCGGCGCTGACCGTCCCTGCCGTTCCGGCGGCGGCGCCATCTGACGTGAGGTTGGACGATGGGCGCGGCGCGAGCGCGGTACCTGGAGCGCCAACTTCGGCGAAGTCCTCAGATGAGGTGGCCCTGGACGACGGCCGCGGCGACGCCGTCGTGGTCCCGCAGCGCGAGCTCAAAACCGCCGGTTCAGAAGACGGCCGCTCGACGGTGTCGGAACTGACGAACGTGCGGCCGAACCCGGTGCGCTCGCGCGCTGAGTTGACGTTTCGTGCCGACACAGACGGCACCGTCACGGTGACCGTGTACGACCTCGCCGGTCGCCGCGTGGCCGTCGCCTTCGACGCCGCCGTGGCAGCGGATGTCGACACGAGCGTGCAGTTGGACCTGAGCGGCGTCGCCGCCGGCACGTACATCGCCGTGCTCCAGACGCCGACCGAGCGTGTCTCGCGCACCTTCCAGGTGGTCCGCTAGCTCGTCTCCTCGTTGATCGTCGCGGGGCTCCTCTACTCGAGGAGCCCCGCGCTGTTACAGCCCTACGCTCAGGCCCACGTGCACCTTGCCGCGCGTCGCCGGGAGGTCCGGGTTGAGCGCGTACGTCACCGTCGCAAGGCCGAGACCGGTGCGGAGTTGCGCGCCGATGCCGTAGCCAGGCAGCACGTCGCGCAGGGCCGGGAAGCCGGGCACTGCCGGGCGGTCCACAAAGCCGAGATCTGTGAACACAAACGCGTAGGCGTCGGTGTCCAGCGCCGTGCGAAGCTCCACGAGCGCACGTCCGACGGCGGCGCCCAGAAACGCGTCCTCGTCGTACCCGCGCAGCGACGACGCGCCGCCGATGCGTGTCAGTTCGCCCTCGTCGAACGCGGCTTCTCCCTCGCTCAGTCCGCCCGCCTGCCGCCCGCCGAGCAGCACATCGGCGTCCAGTCCCACAGCCAGCGTCTGCCGTTTCAGGATCGGCACGAAGCCGCGGATGTGGGAGCGCAGGCGCTGCTGCCGTTCGGAGCGGGTGTCCGACAGCGTGTCGGCGGCCAGAGCCGAGCGGCGCCGGACGCCGCTTTCCAGCGACACGCGGGCGCTCACGCCCCGCCGCGGCGCGGCGAGCGCGTCCAGGCGGCGGAACCCGATCCCGGCCCCGGCGAACAGCGCTGACGACCGCCGCACGAGCGGGCGTCCGCCGACCGCCTCGGTGCCGGCGCGGCCGGGCGAGACGCCCTCGCGGCGCGCCGAGAGCGAGAGTTCGAGGCCGGGGCCGATCCGGTAGCCGACCTCGCCGCCGAACGCCTGCCGGGAGAACGTGGAGTCGCGCGAGGTGCCTTCGAAGGCGAGCGAGGCGCGCAGCGGAAGGCCGAACACGTAGGGATCAGTGGCCGAGAAGTCGGCGCGCGACGCCAGGCCGGGCGTGCGGTCGAGCGCGGCCCGCACCACGCGCCCGCCGCCGAAGAGGTCACGCAGTTCGAGGCGCCCCGAGCCCACCACGCCGCCGTCGCGGCCGCCCGCCGGCGGCAGGTAGCCCAGCACGAGATCGAACGCGCCCGGCGGCCCGGCCTCGACCGGTACGCGCACCACCACGCGCCCGGCGGCGTCTTCCGCCAGCGTCGGTTCGCCGACGGCGCGGTACAGGCCCGTCGCCAGCAACTCGCGGCGCGCCGCCGGCACGTCCAGCCCGACGAACTCCGTCCCGGGGTCGGCGCCGATCACGCGCGCGGCGAAGGCGACGCCGCGGCGCGGCCGCCCGTCAGGATCGACCAGTTCGACGCGGCCGAGGACGGCGCGCGGCCCGCGGTCCAGCGCCACGACGAGCGCGATGCCGTCGGCGGTGAGGGACGAGGTGGGGGAGAGGCGGGCGCGCGTCCAGCCCCGGGCGACGAGCGTGGCGAGCGTGGCGTCGAGGTCGGCGGCGAGCGTATCGGGGCGGAGCGGCGCGCCGGGCCGTGTGCGCCAGCCGCTGGCGAGGTCGCCCAGACCGTCGGCGCCGTCCAGGCGGAGGGAGGCGATGGCGACAGCGTCGCCCGGAGTCGCCCACAGAACGCGACGCGCGCCGTCGGCGGAATCCACGCGGGCGAGCGGAAAGCCGCGCCCGGCCAGTTGCTCGAGCACGTCAGCCGCGGCAGCGTCGGCCGTCGCGCCGTCGGCGGCGAGCGTGTCGGCTCCGGCGATGCCGGCCCAGGTCTGCGCCGCGGCGGCCGGCAGACACGCGACGCCGAGCGCGAGCACGACGGCGCGCAGCACGGCCTTCGCGCCCCGTATCTTGGGCGCTCCCGATCCCGCCGCCGCTGTGCCTGTTGTTCGCACCGTAGTCGTTCTGTTCGCGTTCGCCCTGTGCCTGCTGGCCGAACGCCCCGCCGAGGCGCGCCCGTATGCCGCGGCGCCGACGGCGATGCAGGATACCCTGCGCTACAGCGTTCAGGCGGGCGACCCGCTGATCGTGGCGCTGCCGTCGCGCTTCGAGGGAGGCCCGGCGAGCTACGCGCTCGTGGAGGCGCCGGCGCTGAGCTGGCTCGTAGACCGCTCGTTTATGTGGCGCACGCAGCCCGGCGAGCGCGGCGCGCTGCCGATCAAGATCCGCCGATCGGCACCCGGCGCGTTCCCGGACACGCTGGTGCTGATCGTCGACATCCAGCAGTAAGAAGCCGCTGGCGAGTGGGCTGTCCCTACTGGGATGAGTCCGGGTTTTCGCTCAGACCCGAGGTCCCCGGCTCTTCGGCAACGCTTTCTGGTCCAGACCCATGCCGCTCGACTTCGCTGCCCACGTCGACCTCGAGCACGAGTCGGCGTTCCGCCGCGCGCTGCCGGCGTGGTTCGACGGTGCCCGGCGCCCGATGCCGTGGCGCGAGACCGGCGCCGACGGCCGGCGCGACCCCTACCGCGTCTGGCTCGCCGAGGTGATGCTCCAGCAGACGCGCGTAGACACCGCGACGCCCTACTTCCTGCGCTTCGTGGAGGCGTTCCCGACGGTCTCCGACCTCGCCGCGGCGCCGCTGGACGACGTGCTCAAACTCTGGGAAGGTCTCGGCTACTACTCGCGTGCGCGCAACCTGCACCGCGCCGCAGCGCAGGTGGTGGCGGAGCACGGCGGCGAGATTCCTTCCGACCCGATAGCGTTCCAGGCCCTCCCGGGCGTCGGCCCCTACACGCAAGCCGCCGTGCTGTCGCTCGCCTTCGACACGCCGCTCGCCGTGCTCGACGGGAACGTGATCCGCGTGCTCACTCGAGCTTTTGCCATCGACGCCGACGTAAAGGCCGGTCCGACGCGGCGCGCGCTCCAGTCCCTCGCCGACCGACTGTTGGACCCGGAGCGCCCGGGACGGTGGAACGAGTCCGTGATGGAGCTCGGCGCCACGATCTGCACACCGCGCGCGCCGGCCTGCGCCGTCTGCCCGCTCCGCTCCGTTTGCGCCGCCGCGGCGCTCGGTACGCCCGAGGCGTTCCCGGTCTCGGCGAAAGCGAAGCCAGTGCCGCACCACGCGGTCGCCGTGGCGCTGATGACCGGTGCCGACGGTCGGCTGTTCGTGCAGCGGCGGCCCGAAGATGCCATGCTGGGCGGGTTGTGGGAACTCCCCGGCGGCAAGCAGGAGCCAGGCGAGACGCTGGCCGCGGCGTGCGCCCGCGAAATGCGCGAAGAGCTGGGCGTCGAGGTGTCGGTGGGGGAGGAGGCGGCGCGCGTCGCCCACGCGTACTCGCACTTCCGCATCACACTGCACGCCTTCCGCTGCCGACTCGTCTCGGGCGAGCCGACCACCGAGACCGGCGAGCCGTTCATGTGGGCGACGCCGGACGAACTGGACGCTCTCGCCGTGCCCCGGGCGACGCGCCGCATCCTGGACGCCCTCCGCGACGAGGCCCGTCAGCCGCGCCTGTTCTGAGTCTCGCCGACGGCGAGACGCGTTCTGCCGACGGCGACTTCGCGCCCCATCCGGTGTCTGGGGAGAACACCCGCCGCCGTCCGCTCACGAACCGTAGGTGTGCGTGTGTGCCTGTGCTCCGGGCGGACCACCGCCCGTCTTGCGGAACGACGGGTCCGGCGTGCCGGTGAAGCAGCCCATCACGTGCGGATACGTGTCGGTCACGTAGTAGCCGTAGACGCCGTCGGTCGTCATGCCATTGCAGGCGTCGAGGTCGCCGGAGCCGGCGACGTATTCCCAATCGTCGATGAACGCACCGTCGTAGGCGCCGCCGGGGCCGCCGGGGCGCGTGCCGGTTTTGAGTTGGTAGCTGGATTCGGCTTTGCGGATGGCGCTGCCGTCCGCGATGAAGCTGCCGAAGATGGGAAAGCCGTCGGCGGCGAAGCCGATCACGGGCGACGCCGCGGTGGCGCCGCTCTGCCGGAAGAGCGCGACCGGGTTGCCGTGGTAGTGGTAGGTGCCGTCGGGCTGGGTGTGCGCGTTGTGCTCGTCGGCTCCGAAGCGCGTCGCCGTGCCGAGCGGGTCGTAGCGGTAGGGCGCGTCCATGTCATTGCAGCCGATGTTGCCGTCGCCCACGCCGAAGCAGCCGGCAGCGAGGAGGTCCAGCTTGACGCCGTTGAGGAAGACCGCGTTGTCGTAGGTGAGCGAGAGCGGCGTCGGCGACGCCGCGCGCGCCGGCGCCATGGTGACGGAGTAGCTCTGCGACTGCTCGGACGCCTGCGTGGCGAAGCTGCCGGTCGCGTTGAAGTCGTGGTTGGGGATCGCGTCGGACGCGAACGTGCATTTCGTGCCGTCGACGGTGACGGCGAGGTCGCCCTCGAAGGTGATGCCGCGCTGCACGTCGGTCGCGTCCGCGCGGTACGTCTCGGCGTAGGCGTCGCAGGACGCTGCGCGCGAAGTCAGCACGGCGTCTGTGATGTCGACGGCGTCGCCCGGCGTGGTGTCGTCGGGGTCAGAGTCGCAGCCGGCGGCGGCGGCGGCAAGAAGCAGCGCGAGCGCCGGGATGGCGAGGGGGAATCGCATGATTGGGGGGAGCGTTTGCCCGTGAGGATCGGCCACCGGCGCGCCCGACGTGTCACCATTCTGTGGCGAGCCGTCGGTGAGTCCGTGCTGGAGCCGCTTAGCTTTGCCACCGCTCCGCCGATACCCACCTGCCTCCCCGACGCCGTGGCCGACAAGACTCTCTTTCAGCAGATCGCCGACGGCGAAATCCCCGCCGACATCGTCTTCCAGGACGACCGCGCGGTGGCGTTTCGGGACATCAACCCGGTGGCCGAGACGCACGTGCTCGTCGTTCCGAGAAAGCCAATTCCGCGCGCCGACGCCGTCGAGCCGGAGGACGAAGCACTCGTGGGGCACCTGTTTACCGTCGCGCGCCGCGTCGCCGAGCAGGAAGGCCTGAGCGACTACCGCCTCGTGGTCAACAACGGCGCGGGAGCCGGGCAGACGGTCTTCCACCTGCACGTCCATCTCATCGGTGGCCGTGACCTCGCCTGGCCGCCAGGCTGACGCCGCCCGACGGCCGCTCCTCGCAATCCCTCAGCCTCAGAACCCCCGGTCCCCCGATGCTCTCCGTCCAGAACGTCCACGTCGCGCTCGACGGCACGCCGGTGCTGAAAGGCGTCGCCTTCGAGGTGCCCGCGGGCGCCGTGGCGGGCTATGTGGGGCCGAACGGCGCCGGCAAGACGACGACCATGCGCCTGCTCACCGGCGCGCTCTCGCCGGACACCGGCCGCGTGATCGTGGGCGGCGTCGACGTGGCCGAGCAACCGGTCGAGGCGAAGCGTCGGTTCGGGTTCGTGCCGGAGCACGGGCACGTCTACGAGAGCTTCACGCCGGCCGAGTACCTGGCGTTCATCGGCCGGATGCACGAACTGCCGGAGGCGACCATCGCCGCCCGCGCGGGCGCGCATCTACGCTTCTGGGGCCTGGCGGAGCAGGCGAACGACTCCATGACGGGTTTTTCGAAAGGCATGAAGCAGAAGGTGCTCATCGCCGCGGCTCTGCTCCATAATCCGCCCGTCCTTCTACTCGACGAGCCCCTCTCGGGCCTGGACGCGCACGCCGTCACGCAAACGCGCGCGCTCCTTCGATCCCTCGCCGGGGCAGGCAAAACCGTTTTCTACTCCTCACATCTGCTCGACGCCGTCGAGCGCGTGGCGGATCTCGTCATCGTGCTCCGCGACGGCGTGGTGATCGGCTCGGGCACGCCGGCCGAGATCACGGCCGGCGCCGGCGGCGCGTCGCTCGAAGACGCCTTCGGCCGCCTCACCTCCGCCTCCGACGCCGAGGCCGAGGCGGATGCCCTCGTGGCGGAAGCATTCGGCTGAGGGAACGCCGCGGTCAGTTCGTCCCGCCGCCGGCCGATGGGTTACGTGGTACCGGATACGTGGTTAGCCGTCGTGGAGCCTGCGATGCCGGCCCGTTCAACGCGCCAACCACGCAGGGGCGTGTTGGCACACGCCTTTGCCGAGCATCGCGTCCCCCCAGAATCCGGCCACGCGCCGGCGGCAGGGTTCAGCCGGTGCTCTGCATGGCAGCGGCGATGCCGTTGACGCTGACGAAGAGCGCGCGCCGGATGGCGGCGTCGGCGTCCGAGAGCGGCTCGCCGTCGGCGTGCGGCGTGGCGCGCCAGCGTTTCAGCAGTTCGAGCTGGATGAGGTTCAGCGCGTCCGTGGCCGGGTTCCGGTAGCGGACCGTCGCCTCGATGGCCGGACTGGACGCGAGCGGCGTGTCCTGGCGCGACACACGGAGCAGTGCCGTTTCGGCGCGCGCCAGCTCCTGCTCCACGCGCTCGAACGGCGCCGACGGCGCGCCGGCCGCATCGGCGAGTGCAGCGTAGCGTCGGCCGACGGCCAGCCGTGCGCGCCCGATCTCGCGCAACGCGTTGCCGGCGACGGCTTGGAAGAACGGCCAGCCGTCGGCGTCGCCACCCGACGATGGGCCAGTGCCCCCCGCCTTCGCGGGGGCAGGCTCGGCAGTGCCCTGCAACGTGCGGAGTGTGCCGAGATCGCCGTCGGAGATGGCACGAGCGAGGGCGGTGCCGACGCCGTACCAGCCGGGCGCGGTGTAGCGCGGCTGCGTCCACGAGAAGTTCCACGGGATGGCGCGCAGGCCGTCGAAGTCCAGGTCGGCGGCGCCCTTGCGGCTCACCGGGCGGCTCGCGATGCTGAGCCCGGCGATGATCTCGATGGGCGTCGCGGCGAGGTACCACGGCCAGAAGTCCGGCGCGTCGATCAGCGCGCGGTAGGCGTCCATCGACTCCGTCGCCATGCGCTCCATCAACGCCGCGATCTCGTCGGTTTCGCCGTCGGCGTCCTCTCGTTCGTGGAGTGCGAGAAGCTGGGCGTGGACGATCTGCTCGACGTGGCGCCGCGCGATGCCGGGCAGCGCGTAGCGGAACGAGATCACCTCGCCCTGCTCGGTGAACCGGATGCGCCCGCTCTGGGCGCCGCTCGGCATCGCGCGGATCGCCTGACCCGCTCGGCCACCGCCGCGGCCGACGGTCCCGCCGCGGCCGTGGAACAGGCGAAGCCCGACGCCCGCCTCGGCGCACGCTCGCGCGACCGCCGCCTGCGCTTTGTGCAGCGACCAGTTCGCCTGCCAGTACCCACCATCCTTGTTTGAGTCCGAGTAGCCCAGCATGACCTCTTGCAAGCCGCCGCGCGCGGCCAGATGCCGACGATAGACCGGGTGCGCGAACAGCTCGCCGAGCAGCGCCTCGCCGGCTTCCAGGTCCGAGATCGTCTCGAGCAGTGGCACGGCGTCGATGGGCGAGGTCACCGCGCCGTCGGCGTCCTGCGTCCAGAGGCCGACTTCGCGCGCGAGCAGGAGCACCTCCAGCACGTCCGACACGGAGTCGGTCATGGACACGATGTAGCTGCCGATGGACTCAGGCTCGGCCTCGATGGCGGCGCGGGCTACGTCGAGCGCGCCGAGCACGCGCTGTGCGTCGTCGCCGAGCGTGCGCCAGTCGCGCACGAGCGGGCGCGGGTTGTCGAGTTCGGCAGTCAGGATATCGAGTCGCGCCGCTTCGTCGAGCGACGCGTAGTCGTCGGCGACGCCGGCGGCGCGGAGCAGGTCCGTGACGGCGGCTTCGTGGACGCGGCTGTGCTGCCGGAGGTCGAGCGCGGCGAGGTGGAAGCCGAACGTGGCGGCGCGGACGCGCGCGTCGCGCAGCGGGCCGTCGTCGGCCAGGCGCGGCAGGCCGGCGGCGCGCAGGGCGTCGGCCAAGTGGTCGAGGTCCGCGCGGAAGGCGGCGGCGTCGTAGTCCGGCGCGGGCGCGTCGGTGCGAATCTGGCCCGAGTCGCCCGGCGGCAGCGCGGCGATGAGCGCGTCGAGACGCGCCTCCATCTGCAACAGCCTGAGCCGGACGGGCTCGTGCGCGTTCTGCCGCCACCGCCGCTCGGGCAGCGTGACCTCGTCCCGGCCGGCTTCCACGTCGGCGGCGAGATCGGCGAGGTCCACCTGCTGATCGCTCACCGAGAGAAGCAGGCGAAGCTCTCCGAGCGCGCGGCGATGGAGCCGGAGCGCGTCCTCGCGGTGCGCGCGCAACGTCCAGGCCGTCACGTCGGCAGTGACGTTGGGGTTGCCGTCTCGGTCGCCTCCGATCCACGAGCGATACCGGAGAAACGGCGGGAGGTCCAGCGGTTTCTCGGTCTCGCCGAAGGCGCCGGTGAGCGCGCGGCGCAGGTCGCGGTGGATGCGCGGGACCACGTCCCACACGCTCGTCGCCATGAAGTACAGGCCGTGGCGAACCTCGTCGCGCACGGTCACCGGCCCGGGGCGCACCTCGTCCGTCGCGAGGAGCAGGCGGAGCCGAGCGAGCGCGTCGGCCTCGGCGTCGGCGGCCTCGGCAGGCGTCAGGTCGCCGGAGGCGAGCGCCTCGAGCAGGTTTGCGGCCTCGCCCTGGTGGAGAAGCACGGTCCGTCGGCGCGCCTCCGTCGGGTGCGCGGTGAACGTCGGCTGGATGTCGAGCCGGCCGATCAAGCCTAGCGCGTCGCTCAGCGAGCGGCCGTCGGCGCGCAGCTCGGCGACGGCCGCGGCGAGCGACTCGTCGCGCGGCGACTCCTTCGTCGCGGCGCGCTCGCGCTCGCGGTTGACGCGGACGATCTCGATTTGCTCGGCCTTGTTGACGAGGTGGAAGTACGCCGTCAGCGTGCGGAGCACGGCGGTCAGCGTCTCCGTGTCGGTGTCGGCGACGGTCGCGGCGACCTCGTCGAAGGCGCGCTCGACGCCTGCCTCGCCGTCGGCGCGTAGGCGCGCGAGCACGCGGCGCGTGAGGCCGGCGGCGGCATCGCCGTAGTGGTCGGCTGCGGCGCGGAGCACGAGCCGCTCCGCGAGGGCGACGCGTGCGGCGTGGACGGGGCGCAGGCCGGCGTCGAGGGCGGCGGCGAGCGGGGCGTCGGGAGAGGGGAGAGCGTCGGGCATGGGCGTGCGTCGGTCAGGGACATCGCTAACCCGTCGGCGCCGACGGCGGTTCGGCGCGTCTGCCGTCGACGCCCCGGCACGTTTGGGCGCTCGGTGCGATGTTTGGGAGCCGCCACCCGACGACGTGATGTCTCTTCGCTCCTGCCGACTGTCACTCGCTCGCCTCGCGTTCGCGATGGCGTTGCTCGCCGTGCTGCCCGCCTGCGGCCTGCTCGGTGGCGGCGTGGACCCCGAGGCCGTCGCCGCCCGTGCCCGCTTCGTGGCCGACTCCACCGCTCGCGCCGACTTCGTGGCCGACTCGCTCGACAGCGTCGCCCGGGCCGCGGCTCTGGACGCCGTCCTGGCTCCGATCGAAAGCGAGACGGCCGCGCACGCCGACTCCATCGCGCAGGCGCTCGCAGCACGCCAGGCCGAGCTCGTGGCGTCGCGCCGCGCCGTGTTCGTAGCGGATTCGCTCGCACGCGTCGCGTTCGTCGCGGACTCGCTCGCAGCCGTCGAGGCCGAGCGCGTCGCCGCGGAGCGCCGACGGCAGGCAGCGCAGCGCGGGCGGAGGATCGGAACTGGCGGCGCCAGCTACTACGCGGCGCGTTTCGCCGGACGCCGCACGGCGAATGGCGAGCGCTACCGGCCGGGACGCCTCACGGCCGCGCACCGCACGCTGCGCTTCGGCACGCGCGTCCGGGTCACCAACATTCGGAACGGCCGCAGCGTCATCGTGCGGATCAACGACCGTGGGCCGTTCCACCGCAACCGCATCATCGACCTCTCGCGCGCCGCGGCGCAGCGCATCGGCATGATCCGCTCCGGCACGGCGCGCGTGCGTCTCGAAGTGCTGTGAGTCCGCGCCGCCGGTGTCACCGGGCGCGCCGTATCGTAGGCGTCCGTTCCCCACGCCCCATGCCCGATTACAGCCTCGTCGGTAAGCGCGTCCGCGTCCACCTCTACACGCACGGCGGCCAGCTCATCCGCGCCATCGAAGGCCGCGTCGCCGACGTGTCGCCCGCCGTCACCGTGGGGCACGACGCCGAAGGCCGGCCGATCCAGAAGGACCTCGTCTACGTGCTCGACATCGAGCCCGGCCTGGACGCCGACGGCGAGCCGGTGCCCTATACCAACTCCGCGGGCGTGGACAACGAGGGCTGGTTCGCGGTCCAGGATTGCACCGTCCTGCCCGATGCCGGTCCACAGTTGTTCGCCAACTGACCGAGCCTGCTCAGCGGCGGGCCGCACTCAGTGGTCTGCCTCCACGGGCTCGCGCCAGCCCGAGAGGCGGTCGTCGTAGGTGGCGAGGCGTGCCTCGGCGGTGCCGGGTGTGTCCAGCCTCGCGACGTGGAAAATGGCCTCGCCCTCATATACCAGCGGCAGCATCGTCTTGCCGATGATGAGGCCGGAGTCGCGCGAGACCACCGGCGTGGAGATGTCGCCCAGCGGCGCCGTCAGCGTGCCGACCGTCTGGCCTTTCTCGACGAGGTCGCCGATGTCGCGTGTCATCTGGAGCGTGCCGCTGACCTCGGCGCGCGTCCACCCGCTGCTCCGCGCCAGCAGCGGCTCGATGGAGCG
>JAULKR010028558.1:2306-12459 GCA_032356305.1 Prasiola linearis | reverse complement strand
GGTGCGCACCTCGCCGCGTTCGAGCGCGGCGGCGGCGGCGAGGAACCGGGCGTGCTCGGCGTCGTCGAGGTACTTGCGCTGGCCCTCGGAGGTGAACAGTTCGCTTGTCATCTGTTCACTATGGCAGACAAGGCGCGTCCGTCAAGCCTCTACTTTCCGCCCTGGTTGTCGTGACCACGGCATCCAAGCGTGGAAAAGGTGAACACTTTCATAGCAAACTGTTCACTCACTAAATCGAGACGAATATTTGCCATCCTCTGACATATAAAGTTTTACTTCATAGGTCTGTGAAATCTTGCCGTTAATATATTCTTCTTCTTCGAATGTCACTCCATCGTTCTTTAAGATAGTTGCAAAACAACGATCTCTGCCCTCTCCCTCTATGCGATTAGATTCGTTCAACTCTTTTAGTTCATCAGAAGAAATTCTAGTCATTTCACGTAAATCGCGATGTATGTATCTATTAACGTCGCGACCCGCTGTCAATTGCATGTATCCCGCCCTAGCGCTTAAAAATCCTTTCTCGTAACAGAGCATATCGTTTTTCCAGACTAAAGTTGTTTTAATAGCGTCACGTCGGCTGGGCGTAACTTCTACTTCATGCACATCAACATAGTCACTCCGAACACTATCTGGAATGAGTATCAGCTTACACCTACCGCTTTTGAATAACCAAGTCTCTGTTGGTGGCAGATAGCAAAAATACCCACCCTTGTTGAAGAATTCCAATAATTCACTTTTAGATACTCTTCCGCCATCGTCTGACTTTTTTTTAAATATTTTTGAAATTACTTGCAATGGAGATTCTTTGGCATGGGCTTCAAGGCTAAAAAGTAGAATTGCTGCAACTGCCAAGATTAGTGGTTTTCTCACTTGCCAATGTGCTCCGGCGTATGGTCTTATCAATAAGTCAGAATAGCTTATCACCACACATCAAAAGAATAGTGCGACGAAAGAGCCAGTTCAGAATAGCAAAACAAGTACTAACTTGCGGGCTTGCATTAGATGTCTTACTCAACTAGTGAAATTCAAAAAGATGAACACTTTACTATGAAACTGTTCACTTGCGTAGGCATGTCGGAGGCGATGGTGCAGCGCGAGACGCGAGGTGATCGCCGAGCGGCCGCGCGTGGATCTTGTAGCCGTGCTGCTGTCGCGGCGACGGGGTAGGGCACCCGGCGTCAGCGGAAGAAGTCGTATCAGCGCTGCAGCTCCCTCACCTCGATCGTCTTGAGGTACACGCCCCAGCTGAGCATGGCTTCGGCAGCGAGCTCGGCCTTACCGCGGTCGAATTGCAGGCCCATCCTCTCGGTCACGATCCACCGCATGTACTCGACGAGCGCGTCCTTGTCGTTCGCGCGGACGCTGTGACACAGCTCCGGAACGTAGCTCGTGTACTCGTCTCGAGCTTGAGGGTGAGGGTTGATCCCGATCGGGTCCCAGAGGTAGTGGGCGACCTCGTCGATCCGCTGGTGTAGCTCCGCGTCGAAGCGACTGCGAGGATGTTCGTCCTGCATTCGATCAGATCCGGTTCGAGAGCGTCAGGGGGAGAGGCGGACGGTACCCACACGGTGCGGACGTGTTCATGAAGTGGCGACCCCTTCGGTGTCGGTGGGGGTAGCGTCGGTGCGGAGCGGCAGCTCGAACAGGGCGCGGTCGTCGTCGCGGGTCAGGGCGGCGTCGAGCATGGTAGTCAGCCGGTCGCGCGCGGCCTGGTCCTTCTCGGCGCGAGCGAGCACGGTGGCGCCAACAAGGATCTTCCGACGGGTGTCCTTGCGTCGCTCGGCCTTGGAGGCGGCGGTGCGTGCACGGGCATCCGCTTTTCGCTTGCGCTCCCTGGCCTGCTTGAGCTTGGTTTCGAGGTTGGCGATGGTCTCGTCGACGGTGGGCATGATCGGGCTTCCGGGGAGGCGGCGGACAGGATCGGGGAGCGTCGCACAGGGCATGGACAATGGCGGCCGTGGCGTCGGGCGTCCCCTGCGGGGCCGACCTCCTACACGCACACCCGACGCGCGATCGATCCGGTGCGGCAGCGAGGTCGAATCCCCTTCCGGGGATCGACCCGCCTACACGCACACAGGATCGCCGAGCAACGACGACGGCGAGCCTGGACGGCCGCCGTGTCTACACGCACACCGAATGGCCGAGCAGCGACGGCAGCAGGCCTGAACGGCTGCCGCGTCTACACGCACACGGGACGGCCGAGCGACGACAGCGGCGAGCCTGCGGCCGCCGTGTCTGCACGCACACCGGATGGCCGATCGGCGACGGCGACGGGCCTGGACGGCCGTCGCGTCTTCACGCACACTGGACGGCCGCGCGGACGCCCCGAGCGGAGCGAGAAGGGCGCACATTAGCAAACCCCTTCGGGGATTTGCCGTGCGGCCTCTGGCAGCTCCTGCGGAGTGCTGGCAGCGCTACCGGCCCGATTCACCCGAGTGAGATCTCCCGTCATGAGCAAGCCCGCCTTCGACCCCGAGCACATCGCCGTCCGCGTCGATCTGACCGACGTGCAGGCCCTGGCGCTCGCGCAGTTCGCGAAGCGGCTGAACTTCGCTGAAGCGCGTGCGTGCGCGGTCGACGAGGCTGAGGCGTACCGGATCATCGACGCGGTGGGGCGGCTGCAGGATGCCCTGGCGGACGCCGGCTACGCGCCACGCTGAGGGCACGCGCGTGGCGATCTTCCATCTGGCGGTGAAGTCGATCTCGCGCGGTGCGGGCCGCTCGGCGACGGCGGCCGCGGCGTATCGCTCAGGGGATGAGATCGCCGACGAGCGGACCGGCGAGCTGCACGACTACACGCGGCGCTCCGGAGTGGCCGGTGCGTTCCTCGTGCTGCCCGAGAAGGCGCCCGTGTGGGCCGCCGATCGAGCGTCGTTGTGGAACGCGGCGGAGGCGGCTGAGAACCGGCGGAACTCGCAGGTGGCGCGCGAGGTGATCGTGGCGCTGCCGGCGGAGCTCGACGCCAGGGAGCGGCGCGAGACGGTCGCGGCGTTCGCGCGGTTCCTGGTCGAGTGTCACGGGGTGGCGGTGGACGTCGCGATCCACGAGCCGGGGCGCGAAGGAGATCAGCGGAATCATCACGCGCACCTCCTGCTGTCGACGCGCGTGTTGGAGCCCGAAGGGTTCGGCCGGAAGACGCGCGAGCTGGACGTGCGGGGCACGGCGTCGACGTCGGTGCGCGCGTGGCGCGAGGCGTGGTGCGAGATCGCGAACCGGTCCCTCGAGCGGGCCGGACACGCCGCGCGGATCGATCACCGGAGCCTGGAGGCGCAGGGGATCGAGCGCGCCCCGACGCGGCACCTGGGACCGGCGGCGATAGCGATGCAGCGCAGCGATGATCGGCGCGATTCCGCGCGCGGGGTGGAGATGCGCGAGGCGGCCGCCGCGGAGCGGCTGGCGGGCAACGAGGTCAGTGCGGCGGACGCGGCGGTCGTGGACCTGGCCGCGCGGCTGGACACGGCGCGCGTCGAGCAGCGGAGCGAAGGGATGGCGGCGGCGCGTGCGCGGTTCGCCGAGGAACGGCAGGCCGAGCAGCAGCGCGAGATCGAGCAGGGCAAGCAGGCCGCGCGCGAGCGGTACGCCGAGCAGCGGCAGCAGGTCGAGCAGCAGCAGGCTGAGCAGCGGCGCCGAGACGCAGAGCAGCAGCGCGAGCAGGCCGAGCGCGAGGCGGCGGAGCGGGACCGAGGGCGCTCGGGGGGCCGTGACCGGGACGGGGGGATGGGGTGGTGAGCGGGGACGACAAGGCGCGGCTGTACGCGCTGATGGCGGTGGCCGAGGACACGCAGAAGGCGGCCGCGGCGGCGATCGAGGCGCTGCAGGCCGAGCGCGCGGCGTTCGCGCAGCAGGTCGAGGTGGTGCGCGCGCTGACGGTCGGCCTGGACGAGGCGTCGCGTCAGCTGGACGGGGCCGGGGCGAGCGTGGCCGCGACGGCGGCGGCCACGGTCACGCGGACGATGCAGGCAGAGGCGGCGGGGCGTGACGAGGCAGCCGCCGCGGCGACGCACGGGGCGATCACGGCGGCGGTGGGTACGCAGGCCGAGACGCTGCAGGCGATGACGCAGCGGACCGAAGCGACAGCGAAGGCGGTAGAGGGGCGGCTCCGGTCGGCGGTGGCCGGGTTGGGGTGGCGGTGGATGGCCATGGCGGCGGCGGGAATGGTGGCCGGGGTCGTCGCTCTGGTCGGGGCCGGGTTCGGGGTGCAGTGGTGGCAGGGCGGTCGGATCGAGTCGCAGCGGGCGACGATCGAGGAGCTGGCGCCGGAGGTGGCGCGGCTGCGCAGGCTGACGTCGCAGTTGCCGCCGGGGTCGCTGGTACCGTGCAGCGCCGAGGGTTCGGGTACGTGCGTGTTCGTCGACGATCGCTACTCGAGCAGTCGCCCGGAGGACCCGGAGCACCGGACCCTTAGGCCGGTGTACGGGACGGGGTACGAGCCCGACTCGTGAGCGAGCGGCGTTCTGGGAGGTCTCGCGGCCCCCCTATTTTTGCAGGAGATTTGGTGATGAAGGACCCGCACGACAACGACCGCACGGCGGACCTGATCGCCCGGGCGATGGAGATGGAAGCGGAGGACGCGAAGGCCGCCGGGGCGGTCGGGTTCATGGCCCGGGCGCTGGTGCAGGCGACGATGCCGCATCGGCGCACCGAGGCCCGGCAGTTCGCACGCCGGAACGGCGGGTACACCCTTGCGATGACCGCGATGCAGCTGGACACCGGGTTGCCGTTCGGGGCGATGCCCCGACACCTGATGCAGTGGATCGTGACCGAGGCGAAGCGGACCGACTCGCGCGAGCTGGTGCTTGGGGCGACGCTATCGGAGTTTCTTCGGAAGCTCGGCCACGGGGACAGCGGCGGGCCACGCTCACCGGCGGCGCGCGTGAAGGACCAGACCGAGCGGCTGCTGTCGTGCGGGGTCGGCGCGGCGTTCGTGACCGACACGCACGCGCAGCGCGCGCAGTTCACACTCGTCGACGAGTCGGACCTGTGGTGGACGCCGACCGCCGATCGCCCCGAGGGTGCGGCTGAGCGGACGCGGCTGTGGTGCTCGACAATGCGGCTGTCCGAGCGCTTCTTCGCCGAGATCCGCGATCACGGCGTGCCGGTAGACCTGCGGGTCCTGCGCGACCCGGCCATCCGGCAGTCGCCCCTGGCGCTCGACGTGTACGCCTGGCTGACTCACCGGATGTACACCCTCCGATCGCCGACGCTGATCCCGTGGGCCGCCCTGAAAAGCCAGTTCGGTGGCAGCTACCCCGACACCCAGCGAGGGGTGAGGGACTTCCGGGCGAACCTGCTGCGGCGCGTCCACGACGTGCTGGCGCTGTACCCGGCGGCGATTGTCGTGCAGCAGCCCGACGGGCTGGAGCTGCGTCCGTCGCCAACCCACGTCGCTCCGAGGGCGCCGCGACGGCTGTGCTGACCACCGGCGCAACATCACTCGCGCTCCGCAACATCACTCGCGCCCCGGAACGGCGGTACAGCGCCGTTCCGGGGCGGATCCGGCGGACCCGCCTCCGCAACATCACTCGCGCACTCATATGCAGGTATGTAACTGATTAACTGAAAACAGCCCTCTAGCAGGCTGTGGACATGTGGAAAACTGCCCGAGAATGGTCTCCACAGCGCTCTCAGGACCGAGACAGACCGAGAGCGGCACGAGGTCACCAAAAAGCCGATCGCGTCACAGAGCGGCTCCCAGGAGCCTTCCAGGGCCATTCGCGGGGCAGGGCCTGGCAGGAGAGTCGCCGATCACCGTCGATTGCGCGAGATCGACCGGCAGGGCAGGCTCGGCACCGGCGAGGCGCACACGAGCGAGAGGGTCGACATGGTCGAGACGGCACACGAGAACGCGGCGGACGACCCGGGTGCGGGGCCGCACGCGACCCTGGACGAGCTGGCCGCCGAGCCTGAACGGCTCGCGGACGCGGCCGCGACGAGGCCCTTGCGCATCGAACGCGCCAACGGTCCGGCCCTGGTGCTCGTCGACGCGGCCGCCTTCGACCGGCTGCACCACCCCGGTCGGCCTGAGGCGCTGCCCATCGAGGCGTTGACCGATCGGGAGCTCGAGCTGATGGACGCCCATCCGGGACCGGCCGACTCCGCCGAGTTCGCCGACGACGAGCCGCTCGTCTGGCACGGCTGACCGGGCCGGGCCGGTGAGCGCGGCCGACCTCCTCCCCGGTCGCGTCGTCCCCTACCGCTACCTCTGGGGACGAGACCGGCGGGCCGGTCTCGTCGAGGGGAGGAAGCTGCGCCCGTGCGTCGTGCTGTTCGCCGACGAGACGACCCCCGGCAGCCGGGTCGTCGGCGTCCTGCCCGTCACGCACTCCCCACCGGACCCCAAGAAGCCGGGCCATACGATCGAGCTGCCGGCGACGCTGAAGGCGCGGCTCGGACTCGACGACGCCCCGTCCTGGATCGTCGTCGCGGAGTTCAACCGCTTCACCTGGCCGGAGTCCGGCTACGACCTGGAGTCCCTACCGGACGGGCGCGGCAGCTACGGCGCGCTCTCGCCGGGGGCGTTCGCCACGGTCAAGGCCGCGGTGCGTGAGATGCGCCGCCGACGCCGGCTCGTCGGCATCGATCGCGACGACTGACGCCGTACGCGAATAGCCGACGGGTGGTCCCGAAGGGGGGGCGGCACCTCGTGTGCCCCCGAGTCACCGGGTGTGTCACGAGGTGCGTTACCCTGCGTCACGGCCCGTCCTGGCGCTGTTCGTGACTGCGTCACCGGTGACCACCCTGCCCGACTGTGCGCACCGGATGACTCACCCTGATCGAGTCATGACCGAGTCACCGGGTGGCGCATGACTGACGCTGACCTACGCTCCTGGACACCTGTTCACTGACCGAGTCACGCATGACCGCGACTGTCGCACCGATCCGACCTGACACACCCGGTGACACACCTCGTGACACCCCCAGGGCGCTCGTGAGCGTGTCCGAGGCAGCGCGACTGGTCGGCTGCTCGCGCTCGACCATCGTGCGCCGTGTGCGCGATGGAGCCCTGACAAAACGCCCTGACGGCACGTTGCAGGTGGTCGACCTGATGCGCGAGTTCGGTGCGCTGGCCGGGCGCGATGACGCCGAGGAGACCCCTGTCCGTGACGCAGCGTCAGACATGGTCATGACGCAGTCAGTGCCTCTGTCAGTGGTCGAGTCAATGCAGGACAACATGGCCGAGCTGATCGAGCAGCTGCAGCGTCAGGGTGAGGCAATGCGTGAGGCTGACGCAGCGCACGCGGCCGACCGTGCCGCGATGACCACGCGCCTGGACGTGGTCACGTCACGACTCGATCGCCTGCTGTCGCATGACGCAGCCACGACCGCGCCGGAGCCGCCGCGCGGCTGGTGGCGTCGAGTGTTCGGCTGACGCGCGAGCGTGTCAGAGTCGGGCGACAGCACGCATGCGCTCGCGAAAATCATGCAGCGGCAGACCCGGGATGCGGCTCTCGCGCGCGTTCGGGATAAGCGCATCGATGAGGTGGCTCGATATGCCGCTGTCGGTGCAGCGGTCGTCGCCATGTTCTCCCTGATCGCCTCGTGCGGTGCCTACCGGCTCGCATTCTCTGACGATGAAGGCGACCGCGCGTGGCGTCGCGAGCAACGGCAGGACGCCGCTGACCAACTACGCGCGCTGCATGAGATTCGCGACGAGCTTTGGGCACGCCCGATCCTATGAGTCGCGGCGCCCTCTGGTTCGACGACGAGCTGCACGCATCTGTCGAAGCGTATGACGACCTGCGCGACCGATAGCCGCGCGCGCAGGAACTCAATAATTGCTAACTAACTAATCTTCTCTCAGTCCAAGTACTTCAATGAATGTATCATGGCATTCTCTTTTTTCCTGACGTCATCCAAAATTATATCCTTTTCACTTTCTTCAACTTTTTCTAATTCGTTGTATCTATTTATAGCGTCCGCTATCGCTCTGTCGTAAGCAATCATGGCGTTTATAACTCTTCTTTCTCCAAGCATTCCAGCTAAAGCCTTTGACTTTACTCGGCTTTCAGTATTTTCTAGCATTATTTTTCCAGAATCAACAACTTCCCTAGCCCATTCTTCGTCCTGCTTGTCATTCGATTTCAGAGAGATCAAATGCATTAAGTAAGAAATGGAACTACCGATACTTTTAGATAGTGCTTCCGCGAGTTGAAGCTTAGTATCATGTCTGATTTTTGATATTTCTATCTCTTTCTGAGCTGAATTTCTCTTTCGCTCTATGAAATATGGAATAAGGCCAGCCGACAATCCGACTAGCGCCGGAATGCCAATCTTTATAAGATCTCTATAGAGCTCTATTTCTTCTGGCGTCAAGCGATTACCATCCGCACTTTTGGACTAACTTGTTGAATTCCCTTGTGAATCCTATCAGACTTATTGGAATATCTATGTTCTCACTATCACTAGTTACCCGAAGAAATGCGCGATCTCCGGACTTAAATTGGCTGAAAAGCTGCACCATATCTTCTCTGTCGTGACGTTCCACGTAGTAGTCGCTATCTATAACAAATCCTTTCGATAATCCTAATCGGCTTTCTGATTTGTCTGCAACGAGTTTGCTGCCTTGTATATGTAATGTTATAGGGTCATTATCGTCCACGCGAACTATAAGATTTCTTGCATTTCTGATATATTTATCAAATTCAACACGCACAAGTACTGGAATTATTTCTTTTCCTCTAGTCGGGTTGCAGCTAAAAGATAACTTCCGTGTTCTAAACGTGTTCAATTCATGCAACGTCACCATTCTATGGGTGACTTGATCTGTGATCGGATCAGTCAAGCTGTCACTGAACCATTGTGCAGATGCAGGAGTAGATAGCGATATCAGTAAAATAAGAAAAACAGATCTAGTTATCATGTGAAAGCGAGATTCTTTGGGGCGATGGTGCTGCATAGTGTAACTCTATATTTTCTCATTCAGCAATACGCTCGTATAGCTAAATGAGATAGACTCTGTGGCATGCCCGACTTCGTCGTCTACCTGCGCGTCAGCACCGCCGGCCAAGCCCGTTCTGGGCTCGGACTCGACGCTCAGCGCGCGGCTGTCGCGCGCTACCTCGAGACCCGTCCCGACGCGGTCGTGCTCGAGACCGTCGAGGAAACCGAGTCCGGCAGGAGAGCCGACCGGCCCGAGCTCGCGCGAGCCCTCCGACGTTGCCGTCTCTCCGGCGCGACGCTGCTGGTCGCCAAGCTCGACCGGCTCTCGCGCGAGCAGAGCTTCATCCACGGGCTGCGCGACGCCGGCGTCGCCTTCGTCGTCGCCGACATGCCCGAGGCCAACACCCTGACCATCGGGGTCATGGCCTCAATGGCGCAGTACGAGCGCGAGCTGATCGCCGAGCGCACGCGCGCTGGGCTCGCCGCGGCGAAGGCGCGCGGAGTGGTGCTGGGGAGCCCGCACCTGGATCGAGACCGGAACATCGACACGAGCGCAGCGCGCGCCGAGCACGTGCGTCGAGCTCGCGAACGCAACGCCGAACTGCTCGGCGTCGTCGAGGAGCTGCGTGCCGAGATTGAAGAGCCGCTGACGCTCGCGCAGCTCGCCGAGCGGCTGAACGCAGCCGGCTACCGGACCGCGCGGGGCAAAGTGTTTAGGCCCAGTACCGTCGCCAGGATTGTCGGCGTCGGTACCTGACTGGCGCTATCAATCCAATGGTCGGCCATCCGAGTCGTACGTGTGCACGATGCCGACTTTCCCCCTTCGATGTCTTCTGCCCAGATCGTCAGCATACTGATCGTGTTGCCCCCAATTCACACACCTATGACTCAGCCTCGATCTTAAGGCTCTAGCCACTGATCACCTCACCTGTCGAACCTTCGATGCCTGAGTCAGATCTGACGGTGTCGGAAGTTGAGCTCGGTTTACCTCGCAGTGCTGTCACCTCGGCGTGCCGACCTTGTGCCTGGTACAGCTCCGCGAGGTTGTTCAGGGACGTCGCCGTGGCCGGGTGATCCTCCCCGAGCCGCTGCTTCTTGATTGCCAGCGCCTCCAGGTACAGCGGCTCCACCTCGGCGTGCCGACCTTGTGCTTGGTACAGCGCCGCGAGGTTGTTCAGGGACGTCGCCGTGGTCGGGTGATCCTCCCCGAGCCGCTGCTTCCTGATCGCCAGCGCCTCCAGGTACAGCGGCTCCGCCTCGGCGTGCCGAC
>JAULKR010028447.1:0-12462 GCA_032356305.1 Prasiola linearis | reverse complement strand
GAACAGACGCATAAAAACAACTGAATTCAAAAAAGCACAGAGCATTTACTTCAGCAACAAAAAAAATAAAAGCACAAAAGAACAGCGAGAAAATCCCAAAATTACTTGTTGCGCTGCTACTGCAAACTAATACTAGCTTTCTTAGAAAAAATACTATTAAGATAATATATTAATCTTATTGGTAGGCGAAAATCGTGCTCAACATATCCTTTAAAGAACAACTTCACTTCGCCTGGAGAATCCCAAATTTCCATATCAAAAAGCTAAGTACCAAAAAATCCTGGCAACGTAGTTACAACATTGCGCAGTTATAAGAAACTTAGAATAATATTTAAAATTGCTTAATAAGGCTTGGTTTGCATACTGCTCCACTGCCAACCCCACATACGGCTATACCAATAGAGCTCCTCACCAAAAAATTATTTGTACCGGTCCAGTAAGAACTGTATAGCACAAGAATAAAAGCGATTAAAACCATAGTACTAGCCAATCGTTGCTAGAAAACAATAGATTTTTATAAAATGGCAACTATAATTGGGTTTTTCCTAGCAAGCATGACGATTACTGTAATTGTCATCCTGCCGTTATCTTACGTTGCAAAAAAAGTTGGGCTAATTGACAAGCCATCATCAAGAAAACGTCACACCGGAAACGTCCCACTTACCGGTGGAACCGCCTTGTTAATTATAACACTGACGTTCATACTGGCAACCGACCACGATTCAAAAGCTATCTCTTCGATAATGCTACTTGCCCCGCTCGTTTGGCTATTGGGAATACTTGATGATCGTTTTGACTTACCCGCACAGGGGCGCCTGATTGCTCAAACCGGATTTGGTGTGTTACTTACATACACTGGAACAACGCTTCTATCACTTGATGGTATAACTGGAACGAATCCAATAGTACTATCTGAGATAGTCGGCGCTATAATCACGACCGTATTTGTTTGTGGCGGCTTGAATGCATGCAATATGTCTGATGGTGTAGATGGCTTGCTCGGATTAATGTCGACAATGACCCTGCTGGTGCTTGCATACTTCGCGTGGAGCTCTGAAACCCATCCAGAGTCTATAATAGCTTTAGTTACCGCAGGAGGTATTTGCGGATACCTACTTTTCAATTTGGGCCTCTTCGGAATTTCCCAGCGCGTTTTTCTTGGCGACTCTGGATCTATGTTAATAGGGATGTGCATTGTAATCTTACTCATCTCTCAGAGTCAGGGAAAAAGCGCAAGCATTTCACCTACATCAGCGGGCTGGTTGCTTGGCCTTCCGTTACTAGACACTGTAACCGTTACGGTACGTCGGATATACCAGAAACGCTCACCATTTACCGCTGGACGAGATCACCTACACCATGTGCTTTTGGATCTTGGCCTAGGTCGGTGGCTCACACTGATGACCCTATGCGCTATACATTTAGCAATGCTTACCGTAGGAGTCTTAGCGAACCTTTTCGACATTCCACAAGCAATTTTTTTTTGGCTTTTTCTAGTTGCGACACTAGCGGAACTCGTCTTAGTCGAAATCGTCGTCCGTAAACTCACAGGCGGAACGCTTTCTACAAACGGAATTGAGTCTGGTGATAATAAATCAGCTATGAGTGATGCCATTGCTCGCAGGCAGAACAAATACAAAAAAGCCAAGCCAATCAACACAGAACACCAAAGAAAAAAAGAGCCTACCACCGGATTATTCTCTTCCGGCTCAAAAAAACATGAACAAGTAGAAACCGCTAACGCGTCACTGAGAAAACGAGAAATAACACCTCAACGAGAACTCACTCCGTAATCAAAAAAGTAAAATGCGACCCTATTCCTCAATATCAACCTTCGTACGAAATAATTTAATTCAATCAGCATGCCACAGTTAAAAGTCTAATTTTTTCAATCAAGCGCAATGTAGGATGTGAACGCGACGCATTGAAATCTAAACAATCTCCGAGAGGAACTGGACGCTCACGAACTTTAAAAAAATTATTCTTACTATCTGCAGTGAAATAAATATATAAACCTTAGCCTGCAGCACCTAATGCATCTAATCCATTAGGGATGAGCTTTCCAAAGGCAAGTCGCATAACTAACGATAAAACAACTCATGCCAGATTTAATATACTCGAAAATAAAAAGAGAAAAAGTCACGAAGGGGATAATACTTGCAGGGGGGCTGGGAACTCGACTTTACCCTGCTACGCTCGGAATTTCAAAACAGTTGTTACCAGTATTCGACAAGCCGATGATTTATTATCCACTCAGCGTACTAATGCTTGCAGGCATTCGAGAGATACTTATCATCTCTACACCTCGAGACTTACCCCTTTTCGAGGGATTGCTCGGGACAGGAAATCAATTTGGAGTTCAATTCAGTTATGAAGTACAGGGTGAGCCTCGTGGACTTGCAGAGGCGTTCATTCTAGGAGAAAAGTTTATTAGTGGGAACCCTTGTGCGCTTGTTCTCGGGGACAACCTTTTCTACGGAGCAGGATTGAAGTCTCAGCTAATTACCGCAAGAGAACGGACTATCGGTGCAACGGTATTCTCATACCGAGTGGAAGATCCATCTCGATATGGGGTGATCGAAATTGATTCTACCACTGGGCAAGCTATCTCGATTGAAGAAAAACCTATTCGGCCCAAATCGCCTTGGGCTGTTACAGGATTGTACTTCTACGATGAAAAGGTCACTGATATTGCTAGAATGATATCTCCGTCTCATCGCGGAGAGCTTGAGATAACGGATATAAATCGACACTACCTCGAGAACAATCAACTTCATGTTGAAAAACTGGGACGCGGACACGCATGGTTAGACACAGGCACTCACGAAAGCCTGCACGAGGCTGGATCATTTGTGAGAGTAATTGAAGAACGTCAAGGAGTTAAGATTATGTGCCCAGAAGAAATCGCTTATTCCATGGGGTACATAACACACGATGAAATTATCAAGCGAGCAGAATCACTTGGTAACAATAAATACTCAATATATCTTAAACGCTGCGCCATGGATGGCTTGGAAAGAGAAGAAATAGAATTAACTTATTAAAGTATACCCTGACCCACTTAGTCATTATAATTTATACCAAAAAATTGGCTTTAAAAAATATTTTGACAGGACTTTTGTACTAAAAGTGTACTACTGGTATATACTCTACTGATATGATGATGTTACCATGAGTAATATACGCTGTACGGTCGAGACTGACACCAAGGCACTTTCACGCTTAGTGCTTCGTCAGAGCGAGGAGTTGGTAGACCACCGTAAGCCGCTCGATTTGCAGAACGACGAGGTCGTCCGGCTCATCGAACTGTTGGCGCTCGTGCGCGCCTAGCGTTTCGGACTAAAAGGCGAGAGACTAGTTGTCCTCAGTTTGCAAAAGTAGATGCTCTAAGAGTTTGAGTTCCAGACCGAGACCGTCTCCACTAAGTGAAGAGTTCGAGCGGGCGTAGACCAATGACGACAATCGCCGCTCCGTATACTTCACCCCGGCGGCTCGGTTGCGCAGGAAGTAGCCTTCGCAAGACCAGCCATGCACGCTTGCCGTAAATTCGCCTTCCATTACCCTACGCGGCAAATGACTCTAAGCCATTTTTTCCATGAATCAGACGGTATCCGAATGCGCACAGACGTAGCGGAGCCCGTCGGCAAGCGACATCACCCTCTCGATCCCCTGCCAGATCGTGCGCGACCTTGGATCCCCATCGTTCTTACGATTGATGAACCTGCCGATCATCGCCACCAGGCATACCACCTCGCCAAACTTCGCCTACTCCACGGCCGGCACTTCCTTCATGTTCAACGCGTAGGCGGCGATGATCTCTTCCGGTTCGAACACCACCGAGGCGAACATGTCCGGGCAAATTCAATAGAGCCGCACAGTGCGGTTGATCCGCCTGACGACGATCATGGACAACACCAACGCGACCTCTTCTCGCCTCGCCCAGTACCAGTCGATCAACTCCACTGCCTCATTCGTGTTCGCAACACTCCGGTTGGCGAGCAAGCGCCATTTGAGCGGCTTGACTCCAGCGGGCGCATCGACATCGCGAGATCACGCAGGTGACATCGATCGCACCCCTCTTGCCGACCTTCACCCGCTTGACGAGCGCCCGCTGCAAGACATCTCGCGCATTCACGCCGCGCCGCGAACGGTAGCACGAACTCACCTAATCGATCGGAGTCTCGGCGCCGACATCGGCGAAGAGCTTCTTACCGCCCTCGAGCATCTGGTCGTGCTTGGCCCGCACGAGCCAGTCAGCCGAATGATCGACCTCGACGGCGCGACACATCAGTGGGGCAAGATCGGATTCCCAATCCCCCATGCACAAAGAACGCGTGTTCGGCAGCTCGGCGGCGATCTCGGCAATGCGGCAATGGGAGCGTATCGAGCCGCTACTACCCGGTCAGGCAGGCTAGGCGAGGGTGACGGCAAAGGACAATCGGCCGCTCGTCGAGGCGGTGCTCTATCGCTACCGAGCCGGAATTCCTTGACGCGATCTGTCCGAGCGTTCCGGGCACTTGCGTGCGACCCACACCCGCAATGCCCGCCAGCCGAAAAAGGGCACGTAGGGGCAGGTATTCGAGACGCTCGCGGTAAATCGGGACAACGAGTACGCGATGCACGACAGCACAATCGTGCGCGCCCATCAGCACAGCGACGCGGCGGCGGGGAGCGGAGAAAGATCGAGTACCTCGGACTCACCCGAGGTGGGGTAAGCCAAGAAGATTCACACGACGTGCAACATACTGGGCAACCCCATGGGCTTTCACCTGACAGGCGGCCAGGAGTACGATCTGCACTCGCCGACCAAGCTTACGATGCGGACAAGCGAGCGCTCGAGCCGCTGGCCGAGAAGAGGATGGAAGCGGTGACCCCGAACAAGCTCACGCGACGGGTAGCGCGCGAGCACGACCGACACCTGTACAAAGCGCGTCACCTGATCGAGAAACTCTTCGCCCGAATCAACCAGCACTGGGCGATCGCCACGCGCTACGACAAGACGGTGGTGATTTTCATCGGTGCCACCCACATGGTGGCGACGATAGAATGGCTGAATTGATGGCAGGTCTTAGCTTGTGGAGAGCGTCAGGACACATCTTGAAGCGGAAGGTTTACTGCTTGCAATACCGTTCAACCGCTGTTCGTTCGAGCACACGGTTGAGGAGCACCAAGCGCTGTTGTTTATTGTTCATCGTAGTGAACAGATTTGCGGATAGGGCGAATAGGACTACTACCCGAAGCCTTACGCTGCTGCCGACGTGTGTGGCTTTGTTCATGACGCGACTACCGTCGCGCAACGGGTAGCGCTCAGGGTCGGATATACCACAAGCGCGTGCCCAGAACTCGTGACAATGATTATTGGTCCGCTCACAATACGGCATACTGCCATAACTCACCTACCTCACCCTTGTTACTCGAAGACAACCCGAACGGCACGAGAGAATACGCTGTACGATATTTGCCGATCGAGAGAGCGACGGCGAACATGCTCAACTGATACGCCTACCTGTAGCAGGCCGTTAGCAACACCGTATCGACGAACAATCACGAGAAGCACGGAGCGCTGTTTCAATGGACTTCTCAGCAGGTGGGTTTAGAGGTCAAACGCATAGATACAGACCAATCCTATACAGATCTAGTTTACTTAAAAAAATACTTTTATTCATTCGATCTTCACCACCAATGCTAAGGCATCACTTCAATACAGAAGTGCATACACCCTTGAACCCTGATTAATATAATATCATAAATATATTATAGCACCGAAGGGCTTTTGCGAATCGTAGTGCATATAAATCATATTACAAATATAAACCATGAAAACATAATCTTAAGATGGCGCAACACACATGAAAAGATTTGGCAAAAAGCGAGAGCGAACTACGCATCCAGCATGGATAGAAACGGTAACTGATCTTAAGAAGTTAGACATACATGTTAAAGAGAATTTTTTCCAGAAAGCTACGCCTTATGCAGTAGTTAACGGTCGGTCCAACGCCCGATGGTGGCTTGTTCCCTTGACTAGTTCCAAAACCACTAGAAGCGGGCTCAGAATGTTCCAGCCTGCTCTGCTGGAAGCAAGATTAGTAAAGCACGCCCTATCAACGCTAAGCTATATGGGACTCGCCAAAATCTGGGCGAAAGAAATAATCTACATCAGAGACAAATCGAGTATATCGAGCTACTTTTCAAACTCTAACAATGCGACTTGTGCTTACTATACTGGAACGAATGGTCCCCATCGAAAATTGACAATACAAATTATGGATCAATATGGCGAGTCCCTGGGATATGCTAAAGCAACAACAAATCCAGATGTTCGGCGTCTTTTTGAGCATGAAGTAGTCACGTTGCATTTGATAAACAAGCTTGATCTAACGATCGGATCGGCACCTAAGGTTGTATTTTTTGGACCAATCGATGACTGCACACTATTAGTAACAAGCACCGCACACCGTTCAGGATTCTCTACGTCGGCTCGACTATTGCACATGCAAAATCAATTCCTGCAAGAACTAGAAGATAAAACCTCAAAGGGACATACAGTTACTACAGGTGAAATTGCTTACATCTACCGAAAAAAAAATGAATCCTTAGTAAAAACTATTAATCATGAATGGTTAAGCACGATAGAAAAAACACTCCAATGGCTAGAGAAAAACAACACCGTAACTTTCCAAACCTGTATGAGCCATGGTGACTTCACATCTTGGAACACAATGGTATGCGGAAAAAAGCTACATGTGTTCGATTGGGAGTATGCAGACAGTACGCTTCCTAAGGGCTTAGACCGCGTGCATCTTGTACTTAGCAACCCAGCTCTTCAGAAAAAAACAGAGAATGAACAACTTGCTATTCTTAAAAAGACTTTTTCTATTGGCTCAGTATACAGTGAGAGTTCAACCTTCTCCGCGCTAGTGCGCGTATACCTTCTACTGATATTTTTTCGACTTATCGCCCGCTGCAATACAAATGAAGAGCTAGATCAGGCATATTCTGATCTAAAGGTACTAGCGCGATTAATCGACCATCTCCCATGAAAAAGCTAAACATGCTTTATCGTTCTATAATATTATTCAGGCCGAAACCATAGTATTTTCCAACTTAAGTTTAGATAGAGAATTTACATGATCAGTCTAACTCGACCTTCTGGTAAGCCCGTAGAGGAGAGTATAAAGTTTCTTAGAGTTGGTGCCGTAGTACTAAATTACAATAGCTCCGACGATCTAGGCAGATGCATCGGCGATCTAACTAATCAGGTCGGAGTAGATGTGCAAATCGTGATTGTCGACAATGCGTCCGACAATGAAGAACGACGCGCAGCAATAGCAGTAGTCAAGAGAATGTTACCTGGGAGCTCTTTGACATTTTCTAAAAATAGCGCCCGTCAATCTGTACCCCAAAGAAAGCATACGTTAGTACTTAACAACATTAATAACGGATACTCATTCGGAAACAATATAGGTGCACGGATGCTTGTTAGCGCGGGTTGCGACATGATCTTGATAATTAATCCAGATGTAAGGCTGCCCGACGTAAACTATATAAGGTCTTTACTCTGCGAAATGCTTTCTAGCAATAACTATGTTGTTGCGGGATCTGCTCTCGTAAATCTAGCAGGCAGAAACGAAAACCCAATGACCGAACTTACTTATCTAGAAGAAGTATTCTGGCCATTATGGCTAGTGTGCGAAAGGCTTGGGCTGCAGAAGAACAAAAACAACAAATTAAGTTCATCTGATGAGAATATAAAGGTTAGTGGCGCATGCGTACTTATTAGGGGCGACTTCCTAGAGTCGATCGACTACCTTGACGAAAGAGTATTCATGTACTGTGAAGAATCAATTTTACGAACTCAAGTTACCAAAGCAGGAAAGAAAACTATCTACTGCTCAAAACCAACAGCGATTCATGCACATAAAAGTAAAACCAAAGGCTCTAAAACAAAACGTGTGAAAATGTGGATCAAGAGCCGGCAGCACTATCATGAGTTTTACACGTGTTATAGTCCGATTAAAAGGAGAGTTCTCCGGATATCACAGGCAATTATACTACTCGTCACGCAAACTCGCGAGCTTCGAGAAAAAGAATAGAATCTATTAATGCGCATTATAGAAAGATGTAGTAGTATTCTTCTAGGACAGGACGTTCGATTGAATACAGTTGTCTCGCGGCGTCGATTTACACCGCTATTTATAATTCTAATATTTGCGACGGCATGGCAACCATTTATAGGCTCTGACCAGCGAAACTATTTAGTTATAGCATCCTGCGTTGTATCATTTTTCTTCATGAACGTGTCAACAAAAATTGTTCGAGCTGATATCTTATTCGCCGGACTTGCAATACTGTACTCTTTCTTTACTGTCGCAATTCTTGATTCCGTTTCTGATCTAACCACGGTCGCTTACACCGCACTCCTGTCATTCTCTTACTTAGCAATTACAAGCGAACTTGCGTTACAGAAAATTCAAAGAAAGGATGTTGCAAAACTACTAGAGCGAATTATTATATTATTCGCAGTTGTATCAGTTATACAGTTATTGGCATCGGCTGTTGGCCTACCAGTTCCAAACCTAATTTTAGCGAAAGAAAGCTGGAGCTACAATTCGCTTGCTGTTGAGCCTTCGCATGCTGGTAGAACGCTTGCAATCACAATGCTTGCTTACTTGCTTATTACACGGAAAGGGTATAGTAACAATATTTACCGGGTGCTAAAGTTTAAGTGGAAACTGGCGACGGCTTTTGTAGTCGGAATTCTTCTTACTGGAAGCGCAGTGGCGATCGTGGCGGCCCCGCTCTCTATATTCTTGGCTTTGTCGCGTCGGTGGATAGCTATGATCTCCGGCCTACTTGTCCTTATCTGGCCTCTACTTTATTTAATAGAGCTACCAGCTGTTAGGCGTATACTCGCATTTATCACTGCATTGCCTTCAATGGATATCAGTACATTAGTAGAAGCTGACCAAAGTGGGGCACTCAGATTCATACCAACTTTGATGTATATTGAGAAGTCTTCCCCTTCGGATAGTGATTTTTGGTTTGGCGCAGGACTACACGGCATTACTAACTATGTCTTGGGTGAGCTTATTGGGGCAGGCGACCTTGTTGCGGCAGGCTTTGTTCCGGGATACATGATCTCTTTTGGAATATTTGGAACCATACTATTCTTACATGCTTTTGTTTATCGGTTTATATCAAGAAGCACGGCTCCATTAATTTTGCTATGGGTTCTATTGTTCACCGTTTCCGCTTGGAACACACAGGTTTTTTGGTACGGTTTGATGCTAGTGAAGGTGGTGTACCACTTAGAACTTTCTATTGAAAGCTCGACTGCCTTTCGCCGGAAAAGATTCGATTAATCAATAGTTCACAATAGGAATTAAATTGCATAGCCACCTGAGTTGTTTAATCTCTGGGTCCACTTTATCCATACTTACGCATTCCCAGGATTATTTATAGTAACTCATGTAGAATCACACCTGTCAAATAGTAATAATAATGATAGCGTAAATTTTTAGACTGTTAATTTAAGTATAAAGAATGCTAGATTTTATCATTATAAGTCAACGATTGCAGTTGCTCTCGATACTATACTCTAAAATTAAAAAATGAACACAAGCGCTCAAGAACATCCGGATTACTACTATCGCCATGAACGTGGCGCCATCTATGATCGTATTACGCAACGATCATGTAGAAAAATTCTTGATATTGGTTGTGGCGAAGGATTTCTTGGCGCGAATCTTCTTCGCACCCAGACCGTTAGTGAAGTGGTAGGAATAGAGGTCAATGAGGATTCTTACTACAAAGCAAAAGATAATATTTCACGTGTATACGTTGCAGATCTCAATATTAAGAGCGTAGGAGATGTTCTACCAGAAAAGGACCTAAGATCTTTTGACTGCATTATTTGTGCAGATGTCCTGGAACATTTAATTGACCCCTGGGGGGTTCTCAACACACTATGTAATTATGTTAAGCCAGGGGGGAGGATCATACTGTCGCTTCCGAACGTTCGTCATTGGAAGGTAATTGCGTCTCTTGCTTTTCGTGGAACGTGGCAGTATGCCGATAAAGGAATCATGGATAGAACCCATCTCCGCTTTTTTACTCGTTCAACTCTTTTAGAGCTAGTTAGTCAGAAGAACTTTCAGACCCTTGATACCGAGGCGCAGATTGGAGGACATTGGATCTCCCTAAATCGTGCGACTTTTGGACTGCTGTCGGAGTTCCTTGCTATTCAGTGGCATATTGAAATGATAAATACTGAAAAGTAGAATTTGAGTTACTGCAACCATACCCTTCCCTGACAAAACTTTTGCATCGCCATTTCTATAGCGCGGCATAACTAATCAGACAAGATTATTCTCCCATTTTAATCGTCTTATTTCAATGTGATTGAGCCTATTAAAGCCTTATCAAAGCATTCCACTGAGCGGCTTTCTAATAAAAAACTGGATAGTGCAACCGTTTGGAGCGTCGTGGGTGAGGTTTCCCCGATGTTTGTTGCAATCTGTACTATTCCTCCCACTTTACATGCGCTCGGGAACGAACGATTCGGGCTCTTAGCTTTAGTTTGGGCACTAGTTGGCTACTTCACCCTATTCGATTTTGGTCTCGGACGCGCTTTGACTCGTTTTGTCGCTGACCGACTTGATCGACCTGAAGCGAACGAAATACGTGATTTAATACGCACAGCACTAATTACTATGGCTTGCCTTGGTGGAATAGCTGGCTTTATTCTGTGGTTCAGTGGCGAAGCAATGATAGTTCAGCTGACGGAATTGGATCCTGCGCTAGAGCGAGAAGCGCGTGCAGCTGTTCATCTTGTCGCATTTTCGCTACCGGTTGTCGTACTAGTTGCTGGATTGAGGGGTATTCTTCAAGCTCAGATGGCATTTCGCTCAATAGCTTCTACACAAATAATTTTTGGAGTTGGAACTTATGCTCTGCCATTTTGTATGACAATAATTGGCATTCAAAATGTGTCATACATTACCGCAACACTGGTTGCACTAAGAGCATTTATATTCTATCGTTACGCACATGAGGTCTATCTACGCCTACCAGCTGGAAATGCGTCAGCTGCGGGAGGACTCGCGTCAATGTTGCGTTACGGTGGGTGGCTGACAGTTAGTAATATAGTTGGACCAATCATGGTGTATAGCGATAGGTTCTTGATTGGCACAGTTCTCGGCCCAGCTGCAATAGCTATTTATACAATACCATTTGATCTCGCCTCTCGTGCTCTTGTTTTACCTAGTGCGCTTGTCTCCGTTGGGTTCCCGGCATTCGCCGCGGCATCTTCAGACCCGCTCGTTGTCTCGAAACTATTCCGCCGAATTTCCTTGCAACTTGCCACGGTCACAATGCCAGCAGTTTTGTTTACGCTATTGCTAGCCTCTGAGCTGCTTGAGTGGTGGATTGACCCATCTTTTTCCTTGAAAGCAGGTTCGTTATTAGTAATATTATCCGGTGGAATTTACCTCAACGGGCTTGCACGACTTCCGCACGCATTACTCCAAGCTTGTGGAAGAGCTGACCTGACGGCTCTCATTCATTTGTTTGAGTTACCGCTGTACCTCATTGCATTGTGGTGGGCAGTTTCATCCTATGGTTTGATAGGGGCAGCAAGTGTCTGGACGTTACGCGCTGCATTAGATTTAGTACTACTCAGCTGTTGTGCGGGATGGCAACGCCCAGAGGTACTTGCAAGTATAATGCAGTTACTTGGTATTGCCGGAGTGTTGATGGCACTCACTGTGCTTGCGTCCATACCTAATGCACTAGAATTCATCAATGTCACGGCTCGCTGTTCGATCGTAGCAATAGCCATCGGGCTGGCTATTGCAATACTCGGTATCGGCCGCAAAATTTAACCTAGATCCGTTGGAAGTTTGTTATTCAATAATTACGCAGCAGAATGATTTTACAGCTAACTCACGTAACTTCGCTGGATTAATCTGATCCACCGCCTTCTCATTAATATGCTTGGTGCTCGGGAGTAGAAGCGATGGACCGACTGGTTCTTTTTGATGACCCTAACCCACTCGGATACGCCCGGCTCGTCTTTGAGCGGTAGCGCGACAACCGCACCAACGCAACCGAACTTGGGCCCTCACCGCTCGTCAAGATCACGCGGACGCTGTTGCAATTTTTCGCGGCTGCCGGTGTTGGTTGGTGCAGCGTTCGACATACCTATCTCCTTGCTCTGCCCGCTGCGTCACCACCGACACCACCGCTTTCGTCGCTCTCCCGAGCACCAGAACGGCGATCGTAATCGCTTAGCAACACACCTACTGCGACCCTCCCCGCACTCGTGTGCCGGGCCATGCCCTCGTCATCATAATGCCGAGGTCCCTATGTCCACACAAACCACCCTCGTTCCGACTCCCCGATCCGCCACGCGCGAGCGTTGGAGGCGTCACGTCCTCGCCCAGCAGCGAGGCACGCTCTGCC
>JAULKR010028336.1:0-12465 GCA_032356305.1 Prasiola linearis | reverse complement strand
ACTTGCCGCCCCATGACCTTGCAGAGGATCCTTCTCCCTACGCCCGGTTTATCAATTCCATTGAAGCCCAGTTGGTTAAAGATAACGACCACCTCATGGCCTCTAAACGCAAGCTTACTTGCCGCCTCACCATCCTTATGGCCCTCGCGCCGCACCTGATGCCAGCGATGCTCGACGTGTTTTTCACCAAGAATACCATTTACGATCGGGCCTTCACCGAGTTCGGGGGGGTAAGCGGGAAGGCACACGGCGGGTTTTTACCGACGGGCGAAACGGTCATGTTCCTGCTGGCGGGAGCGGACCTCGCACTCCGAAATGTACTGCTTTCCGTTTTCCAGGAGGATCACTTATTCTTTCAGCACAACATTCTCGACCTAAAGGGGCACCACCCCAACGAACCCTTCCTGAGCGGGGTACTGACCCTGAGCGATGAGCACCTAAAGCTTTTCACCACCGGAGACTCCTTCCAGCCACGCTACAGTGAAAGATTCCCCGCACAAAGGCTGCACACCAAACTCTCCGGTCAAGACCTCGTAGTGGAGGATCGTCTCAGAAAAGAAATAGAAGAGATCATTGACTTTGTGAAGCATGAAGAAACCATAATGAATGACTTGAGGATGAACCGGGTACTTAAGCCAGGCTTCCGGGCGCTCTTCCACGGCCCACCGGGCACGGGCAAAAACCTTACCGCCGCCTTGATCGGCCAATACACAGACAGGCCGGTTTACCGTATCGACCTCAACCGGGTTGTCTCCAATAATACCGGCGAGATGGAAAAGGGCCTCACCCACCTCTTCAACCGGGCGAAAAAGAAAGGCTGGATCCTTTTCTTCGATGAAGCGGACGCACTCTTCGGCAAACGAACCTCCGTCCGTGGCTCCAACGATCATTCTGTCAACCAGGAAGTCTCCTACCTGCTGCAGCTTATTGAAAACTACCCCGGTCTCGTCATCCTGGCCACCAACTTGAAAGACGAAATAGACCCATCTTTCGCCCGTCGTTTTCAGAGCATGCTGTATTTCCCGATACCCGGGCATAAACAACGCCTGGAACTCTGGAAGATGGTCTTCGGCACCTCTATCACCCTCGCCGACAATGTAGACCTGGACAAACTCGCCAGCGACTACGAAATGACGGGGCGAGGAATTGTCAACGTTGTTCGCTATTGCGCCATTGCCGCCGCACGATTTAACGGACGAGAGGTGAATATGGCGGATGTGCTTGCTGGTATTTGGCGAGAGCTACGCAAGGAGGGGAGACGGTGTAAGACACTTCCTTTTTCGAAGTCCAAGTAACTAAAATATCATTACCTGAAACTCAACATCTTAAGTTACGTCCGGTTACACCAACAAAAAAACCAAGCAGTGAAATACTCTTCTCCCTTTTTACCAGCCTCAGATCCGAACTGGGGTCTGGTAATACTAATGGTTCGAAAGTATCCGGTCTCCTGGGCTCGCTGGCTACCGATACGAGTAGTTTGGCTGACAGGGATAAGGGGATTGGTGCCCTATCGAGCGCGCTACAGGCGGGTGCCGATAAATTAGCGGGTAAATAAAGCTTCCTCTAAAAACATCCGTACCATTTATGTTGGACTCGGCTACTCTATGTGACCGAGTCCAACATAGTTTTACTCAGCAGGTTACAAATGTATTGGTGAACCCAACAACAAAACCGTAATTCAGAAAACCGTCTTTTTAATACGCTCTACTTAATCAAATCATGCCCAACAACTACACCGAAGAAGACCTCGTCTACGTCCGCCTCATCCGCCCCGAGATCGGCACGCTATGGTCCGCGGCGCGAGGCGTGGGCCTCATCTGCCGGATCCCCTGCCGCCGCCATGCCCGGTCTCGTCGCCCTAGCCTTCGCCTACGTCTTCTCGCAGTTCTACCGCTCCTTCCTGGCGGTGATCTCGCCACGGCTCGCCACCGACCTGGGGATCACGGCGGCCGACCTGTCGCAGGCGGCAGGTGCCTGGTTCGTCGCCTTCGCGCTGATGCAGTTCCTGGTCGGCCCGTGGCTGGACCGCTACGGCCCGCGGCGCACCTCCGGCTGGCTGTTCGGGGTGTTCGGCACCGCCGGGGCGTTGCTGTTCGCCACGGCAGGCTCCGGGGCGATGATCGTCGTGGCGATGACGCTGATCGGCATCGCCTGCTCGCCGGTGCTGATGGGCTCGCTGTACATCTTCGCGCGCCGTTTCGACCCGGCACGCTTCGCCCTGCTGACCTCCTCGCTGATCGCGTTCGGGAACCTGGGCAACGTGATCGGTGCCGCCCCGCTGGCCGGTGCGGTCGAGGCGTTCGGCTGGCGGACGGTCATGGTGGCCCTGGGCGCGGGCACCGCCCTGCTGGCAGCGGCGATCCTCGCCCTGTTGCACGACCCGGTGCGCGAGCCGTCGCCGGGCGGTGCGCAGGGTGGCTACCTGACCCTGCTGCGGACCCCGGCGTTGTGGTTCATCCTGCCGATGGCATTGATGGCCTACGCCCCGGTGGCCAACCTGCGCGGGCTGTGGGCAGGACCGCTGCTGACCGACCTGTACGGCGCGAACAGCCTGCTCATCGGTCGGGTGACCCTGTGGATGGCGCTGGCGATGGTGCTCGGCAGCCTCGTCTACGGTCCGCTGGACCGCTGGTTCGGCACCCGCAAGTGGGTGATGTTCACCGGTAACGCCTGCGTGCTGACGGCGCTGCTGCTGCTGTGGCTGGACCCGCTGCGCGGTGTCGGAGCCACCACCGCGCTGCTGGTGCTGATCGGCCTGAGCGGCACCAGCTACGCGGTGGTGGTGGCGCACGGGCGCGAGTTCGTGCCCGCCGCCCTGCTCGGCCGTGGCGTGACGCTGCTGAACTTCTGCACCATCGCCGGTGCCGGCGTGTTCCAGTTCGTCAGCGGGGCACGCTTCGCGGCGCACCCCGATCCGGGCTCGCCGGACAGCTACCGCTCGCTGTTCGCCTCGTACGCGCTGATGCTGGCGCTGGCGCTGCTGATCTACCTGTTCAGCCGCGAGCGTCCGACGGATTCGGCCACGGTGCCCTGAGCGCGGTGCGGGCCGCCTTGCCCGCCCGTGCCAGCACCTCGAACGGCAGCGCGTGACCGTGGTGGTCGACCGTGACGCGCTGCAGGGCGACGAACCCGCTCGACAGGTACAGCGCCTGCACGCGGGGGCGGTGGACCGACACGTGCGCCATCAGGTGCCCGGGGCAACCCTGCAGCGCCTGCAGCAGCTGCGTGCCGATGCCCCGCCCCCGCCAGCCCGGCAGCACCTCCAGCAGGGTGACCAGCGACAGCTCGCCCAGCGGCCGACGCGCGGCGATGCCGACCGGGCGCCCCCGCACCGTGGCGATCAGCGTGCCCGGATCGTGGTGCCGGTACAGCGCCCCGCTGCGCGCCAGCTCCCCCACCAGCCGCCGCGCCTCGCCCGTTCCCAGGTAATCCGCGTACTGCTGCTCCCACGAGGTGCGCAGACAGGCGGTGAACCGCGCATCGTCCTGCCACCGCCGTGGCGACAGGGTGGCGGGACGACACCGCACGACGGTGTCCGGAGAACGGGTGCTCATGCGCGGTCGCGCTCGCAGGTTGCACGCCAACCACGGGGACGGCCTTGATCGGCACACCGCACATGCCTATCGTGTAGGCACCCCCCAAGAGCGAGACGACGGCATGGACGAGCACATCAAGAAGGCTATCGACGAGTCGATGACGGAGATCGCCAAGGTGCAGAAGCGCTTCGATGCGATGGTGAAGGACCTGCCCGAACAGACGCGCGAGGCGCGCGAGCGCACCAGCGCCACGCTGGAGACCGTCCGCGCCAAGCTGGAAGAGGCCATGAAGGAGGCGCAGAGCGAGGCGGGCGAGGCGCAGCTCAAGGCGCACCTGGGGCTGATGGAGGCGCAGGACCGGCTCGAGGCCTCGCGCAAGGTGGTCGACGAGCACCTGGCGCAGTTCCAGGACCGCTCCAAGACGGCGATGGACGAGATGCAGCTCAAGGCGCACCTGGCGACCATGGAGGCGCAGGACTTCTGGGAGCGCCGCGGCAAGCACCTGGCCGAGGAGTTCAAGCAGTCGCAGAAATCGATGCAGTCGCTGGCCGACATGGCGGTCAACGAGATGCAGGAGCAGTTCGGGCGCTGGAACGCGATGTTCAGGGATGCGGCGGGCGGTGCGCCCGATGCGTCCGGCGCGTCCGGCAAGGGCACGAAGAAGAGCGGCAAGGCGTAGGGTCGGGGGCGTCCGCAGAGCGGTATCGCGCTGGCGGTGGCTTGCCATCGCCAGCCACCGCCCTTGCCGACCCACTGTCGACAGGATTCCGCGATGGACCCGCTCTCGTCCGCCCTCGCTGCCTGGATCGCCTTTCACGCCGCACTCGGCGTCGGCGGCATGCCGCTCCAGGCCCTGCCCGGCCTGTAGGGCATCCGTCCCGCTGACGTTCGCGCGCTGACACTTGTTGACACTTGTCCGGCACACGTTCCGGTACATTCCCCCACCCTCCGGGCCCGTACCGATGATGCCCCGATTCCGGCACCGACCGCAGCCCCGACCCCGATCCTGATGCCCCGAGCCCTTCCCTCCCTCGCACTCGTCGTGCTGGCCGCATCGGCCGCCGCGCTCGCCTGGTGGTACCTCGCTGCCCCGCAGCCCGTCCCGGTCGACGTGGTCTCGCCCGAACGCCGACCCCTCGCCTCCACGCTCGAACTCACCGGTACCGTCATCAACGACCGCACCGTCACGATCACCGCCCTGCTGGACGGCGAGATCGTCACCATCGGCGCCCGCGAAGGCGATGCCGTGGCAGCCGGTGCCATGCTGGCGACCCTGGACGACCGTTACGCCGCCACCGAGCTGGACAAGGCGCGTGCCGAGCTCGAACTCGCCCGCCGACGGCTCGCGGGTGCCACCCGCGAGCGCGAGCGCACCATCGCCACGCGTGCGAACATCTCCGGGCGCGAGGTGGACGATGCCGAGGACGCGTTCACCGATGCGACGCTGGAGGCGCGCGTGGCCGCGGCCGGCGTGCGCCTGGTGGAGCTGCGCATCGAGAACGCGACCGTCACCGCACCGTTCGCCGGCACCGTGATCGACCGCACGGCCGAGACCGGGCAGTGGGTCGAGGCCGGCACCCGGCTGTTCACGCTGGTCGCCGACGATGGCGACGTGGTCGAGGCGCTCGTGGATGCGAGCGATGCCGCGCGCGTGGCGCTGGACGCACCGGTGACGCTGTCCAGCGATGCGTGGCCGGAGCGCACCTGGAGCAGCGCTGTCACGTGGATCTCGCCCGATGTCACGAGCGACGGCGACGGCGCCAATCGCTTCGCGGTGCGCTTGCCGCCGGGCGACGGTGCCCCACCCCTGAAGCTCGGCGAACGGGTCGATGTCGCGTTGGAGATCGCGCGGGTGGACGATGCGCTGGTGCTCGAACTCGACGCGCTCGAAGAGCACGCGCCGGGACGCTACCGCGCGCTGGTGATGGAGGCGGGCACCGCGCGCGCCGTGGACGTGGAGGTCGGACTCGTGACCATTCAGGAGGCCCAGGTCACCGCTGGGCTCCAGGTCGATTCCCGCGTGATCGCACCCGCCGCTTCGGTCGAGCCCGGCACCGCCGTCACGCCGCGCGACGCCGGACCCGACTCGCCGTGATCGAGCTGGTGGACGTGACCAAGCGCTACGCCGGCGTGGGTGCCGCGCTCACCGTGTTGCGCAACGTCTCCCTCACGGTGCAGCGCGGCGAATTCGTCGCCATCATGGGCCCGTCGGGCTCGGGCAAGAGCACGCTGCTGAACGTGCTCGGCTGCCTGGACGGCTTCGACGAGGGTGCCTACCGCTTCGCGGGCGAGGATGTCGGTGCCTTGAGTGGGGAGGAACTCGCGCGCTTGCGCGCTCGACGCCTGGGCTTCGTGTTCCAGAGCTTCAACCTGATCTCCCAGCTCGATGCGCTCGGCAACGTGGCATTGCCGCTGGTCTACGCGCGCAGCACCGGTGCGGACGCGACGGCCGGTCGGCACATGGGCCGGCACATGGGCGGGCGGGCGCGGCGGCAGGCGCGCCTCGACACCGCGCGCGAACGGCTGTCGGACGTGGGCCTGGCGGACCGCCTCCATCACCGCCCCGCCGAACTCTCCGGCGGCCAGCGCCAGCGGGTCGCGATCGCCCGGGCGCTGGTGAACGATCCGGACGTGATCATCGCCGACGAGCCGACCGGCAACCTCGACAGCGCGACCGGTGAGGAGATCATGACGCTGTTCGATGCATTGCACGCGCGCGGCCGCACCCTCCTCATGGTCACGCACGAGCCGGAGATCGCGGCGCGCGCCGGACGGCGCGTGACGCTGCACGACGGGCGCATCGTCGAGGACGTGACGGCGTGACGGGGCAGGCTGGCCGGTTCGACCTGATCGGCCTGGCCGACACCTTCGGCCAGGCGTTGCGCGCGCTCGCCGATCACCGCCTGCGCACCGTCCTGAGCGTGCTCGGCATCACCATCGGCATCGCCGCCGTCATGGCCGTCAACACGATCAGCAAGGGTGGCAACCACCTGGTGCTCTCGGAGCTGGAGACCTTCGGGCTGAACTCCGCCTGGGTGTACCGCGACTGGAGCGGCACGCCACCCGGCGAGCCGCGGCGCGAGGGCAGCGGCATCGACGCCGACGATGTCGCCGTGATCCAGTCGCACGCCGCACGACTGGGCATCGCGCGGTTCACCCCGCAGGTGTACCCGGACTACGACCACGCCATCGCGCAGGGCAACCGGCGGGTGAATGCGGACCTGTCGGGCGTGGGGCGCGACCACGTGGCGATCGTCAACGACGAACTCGTCGCCGGTCGCGGCTTCCATTCCAGCGACATCGCCGGACGGCACGCCGTCGCCCTGCTCGCTCCCGACGTCGCGACCGACCTGCTCGACCCGGCGCGCCCCGGCGTCGGTCAGGACATCCGCATCGACGGTCGGCGCTTTCGGGTGATCGGCCTGCTCGGCGCCAAGAGCCGGGACTTCCTGTCGAGCATCGGCTCCGACGGTGGGCAGAACGCCAACGACCGGCTGCTGGTGCCATGGACCACGCTCGCCGGCATGTCCGCCGATGCGGATGCCGTGGATTCGCTGCAGCTCGAAGTGGTCGACTTCGACGCGGCACAGGCGACCGCCGACGCGGTGCGAACGTTGCTGGTCCGCCGCCACCCGGACGGATTCGACTACGGCGCCGAGACGATGGCGAGCTACATCACCACCACCGACCGGATCCTGAACGGGGTGGCCGTCATCGGCACGGTGGCCGCCTCGATCTCGCTGCTGGTGGGCGGCATGGGCATCATGAACATGATGGGCACCGCGGTGCTGGAGAGGACGCGCGAGATCGGCGTGAGAAAGGCGATCGGTGCGACCGAACGCGACATCCTGGCGCAGTTCCTGGTCGAGGCGGCGCTGATCAGCCTGGCCGGCGGGCTGCTGGGGCTGCTGATCGGCACATTGGCAAGCGTGGCACTGGCGGCGGTGACGGGCTTTCCGCTGGTGCCGTCGATCGGCGTGGTCGCGGGCACGCTGGTGGTCTCGGTCGTGGTGGGCGTGCTGTCGGGATGGCTGCCCGCGCGGCGGGCGGCGCGCATGCACCCGGTCGAGGCACTGCGGGCCGACTGATGCGAACTGTCAGATCCAGCTTCGTGCTGTCGATGGTGCCGATTCGGGGAACCTCGACGTGCGTCCCGGCTCGGCACCCTCGCCGCCAGCGTCCGATCGCGCCCGCCTCCTCCACTTCGCGGTAGCAATTGGCCGGATCGACGATGTCGTTGCCCAGGCTGATGCGCCCCTGCACGATGCGATCGATCGCCGCCGACACGATCGGGTACGAGCTGGTTTGACGACGCCTCTCCTTCGGCGAGCGGCACACGATCCGTTGCAGGGCCGGTCACGCAACGGTGCGTGACCGGCTCAGGTGCGGAACGCGGGCCGGTACTCGGTCGGTGCGACCTCTTCGGAGGCGAGGTGCACACGGTTGCGACCGTTCTCCTTCGCCGAGTAGAGCGCCCGGTCGACACGGCCGAGGAAGTCGTCGAGCGTCTCGCCCGTGCGGCGCTCACCGACACCGATGCTGATCGTCATCGGCACCGTGACCCCGTCGTGATGGAGCGGAGCGGCCTCGACGGCGGCCCGCACGTGGACGCCGGCAACCTCGGCCTCGGACGCGGTGCAGCCCTCGAGCAGCACGCAGAATTCCTCCCCGCCCCAGCGGCAGAGAATATCCTCGTCGCGCAGCGCCTCGGCGAGCGTCCTTGCGCAGTGGCGGATCGCGGCGTCACCGGCCACGTGACCGTACGCATCGTTGATGCGCTTGAAATGGTCGATGTCGATGAACAGCATCGACAGGGCATCGCCTCGCCGTTCGCCTCGACGCGGTGCCGTTCGCTCGAAGGCCCGGTGCGCGACCGTCTCGAAGGCGGCGCGGTTGAGGGTGCCTGTCAGCGGATCGGTAGTGGCACTGCGCTCCAGGTCCCGCTGGTAGAGGAACAGCACGCGGTGAGCGATGGCGAGGAAGATCGCGGCGATGACGACGCTCGCGGCGAGGTTGAGCGCGAAGGTCCGGTTGACCGCTCCGAGAACGGTCGCCACGCGCTGTTCGACCACGAGGTACCAGCCAAGCTCCTCGATGAAACGGACATCGACCAGCGCCTCGCCCTCGGCCGTCTCGTAGGCCAGGGCCGTCCTGCCCGGCACCTCGGCCAGACGGTCGGCAAGGTGTTCCAGGCCATCGATCTCCCGGAGGTTGCGGATGTCGGCATCGCCCGTGCGCCCGAGCCGGATGTCTCCGGCCGGGTCGACGAAGTAGACGACCCGCCGGTAGGTCTCGCCGTAGTTCTGGATGAGACGGTTCAGCGTATCGATCGAGAGACCGACGCCGATGGCGCCGAGAAAGCCGCCGCTCGCGTCGAGCACGCGGTAGTTGACGAACACGGCCAGCGCGTCGTCGTTGGCGAGATCCGGGTCAACGTTGATCTCGAACGCCTCGCTCATCTGCCGTACCCGAAAGAACCATTCGTCACGCTGTTCGGTCTCCATGACGCGCTTGAGGACACCGTCGGCGGCGTAGTAGCGGCGCGTCTTCTCGGAGACGAAGAAGGCTGTGAAGGCGTCGCTGCGACTGCGGACCTCCTCGAGGTAGCGCATCATGCGCGAGGGGTCCGGCTCGCCGGCGAGTGTCCAGTCGTGCACGAAGGTATTGCTCGCCATCAGCGAGGAGATGAACACCGGGCGCAGCAGGTCGCGCTGGATCTCGGAGTAGACCGTCTCGCCGACGAGCGGCAGCGTGCTGCCGGCGAGCTCGTCGCGGATGGAGGCGCGGGAGACCAGAAAGCTCGAGAGCGTGGTGCCCAGCATGCCGATCAGGATGACGGCACTCAGCAGCAGGAGAAAGCGCCTCTTGCGCTCGACAAATGGCCGTGCCCCGTTGTTCAAGAGCCTGTCCCGGGAGCTCTCCGGACGCATGCCTCCGGCCTGCGCCAGGAGATCCTGCGGCCTGTTGCCTTCGGCATCGGAATCGCGCTCGGTGTGGAAGGTCGGTGAGAGTGGTTCGGGCCAGGAGGCCGGACTCTCGGAAAACGGACGACATCGTACGCCAAGCGCTCCGAGTCCTCGATGTCCTGACGCTGCGGAAGAGCCGACGTAATCGTGATCGATGCAATCGGCCGGACATTTCCAAGCTTGAGCGCGGTGTCGATTTTCACAAACACCCGGACTCCGTACCCGCCTGGTTCGGCAGCGAGGTCGGCGCGCTCGGCCGCACCCGCCCCCTCGATTGGCTCGACACGACTGCGGAGCGCGAACGCACCACCGAAGTGCACGCGGCAGCAGCGATTCCCGGCAAGCAAGGGTGAGTAACTGACTTGTATTTTATCCATGGCATGGACGCCCCCCTGCCGGCCATCGAACAGCCGATTGCACCGGTCGTTTCCGGATGCACCATCGCGGCGGCCACCGCCCGTGTCCGAGGGCGCGCTGCCGAGCCGGTACAGGCAAGGCGATCGCCGGCGCATTGCCATGCATCGATGAGCAGTAGCGGATGCCCTGGATCGATGGGTACGCCTCGTGGAGCCGCTGAGCCCAGCGGCGCGCTCGCGCTCGCGGACCCGAGTGAATGGCGGTCGAGGCGCCCAGTGCGGTCGCGAACGGGCCACCCGGATCAAGCAGCTGCACCGAGCGTACGAGGGCGAAGCTCGTCAGGAATGGCCGGAAGGTGTTCGGATCGATGATCCGGTCGAACTGGAACACCTCGGCAAGACAGGTCGACTTCCTTCCACGAGCGGGAGTGCCGACTCCCCCACCCTCAGCTCCTGTAGTCGCAATGGAAATCGGTACCGAGCGATCGCACCAGGAAACCCGAGGCGACCCGCCCGTCGGGGCCGACGGTCGTCACCCGCCAGTACTCGTCGTCGATGGTCTTGGCGATGGTGGTCTTTCCCGCCGTCTCGGCAGGACGAGGGCCGGGTTCGTCGTACTCGATGCGCCCGGCGACCGGCAGGCAGTCCGGCGTGCCTTCGATCGGCTCCCCGGTCAGCGAGTAGGAGATGGTGATCGGTACGCCGCCGGTGTCGTCGGACGTGGTCCCGAACGTGTCGTAGGTCACCACCCCGCTCTGCTGGCGCGTCGACGCACCGATGCCGGTGGAGGTGGAGGTGAACTCGAAGCCGTCGCGAACGCCGGACGAGCTGTTGACCCGCGCGTAGGTGCCCGTCCATTCGATCTGCCCGTCGGCCGCGGTTCGCGTGCCCGCTTCCTCGACGATGGTGTTGTCGTTCGGCTCGATGACCTGATCGTACCGGGTGAAGCTGCCGTTGCCGGACGCGTTCAGGTCCGCCTCCAGGCGATAGGTGTACCCCGGCGTGGTGTAGCCGTAGGTGTCCGCAGGCGGACCTTCCCGGACGCTCTCGACGTACGGGAAGATCTCGGGCATGGACGACTCGTGGAAGGCCGATGCGCGCTCCAGGGCCTCGAGTGCCGTGGGACGGATGAAGGCGTTGAACGGGTTGAACGTCTCCCGCATCTCCAGTTCGCCCGACTCGTCGGCCCGCGGGTCGGTGCCCGCGATGGACTCGTCCAGGTTGCTCACCCCGTCCTGATCGTCGTCCCAGCGCGCGGTGTCGAACTGCTCGGCCGTGACCTGGACGGACTGCGCCGCATTGGTGCCGGTCCTGAACGACAGCTCGGCGGTGCCCAGTGTCAGGCGTCCGTTGTCGTCGTAGAAGGTGACCACCGGATCGGTCTGCGTGTCCGTGGGCAACATCTCGGTGGCCGACCAGAATTCGTCGCCGTTCCAGGTCGCGGTCACTTCGTCTTCGCCGCGTACCAGCCTGACCTGCAGGGCGTCGGACACGTAGGCCGGGACCGTGATCTCGTAGTCCACGCGAAGGGTGTTCTGCACGCCCGGGTCCGGAACCGAGGGGTTCATGGGATCGGGATCCGGCGCGCCGGGCGTCGGTGTTCCGCCCGGCGGATCCGTCGGATCGCCCGGCTCGACCGGCTCGCCATCGTCGGGAATGCCGGGATTGCCGGGGATGCCGGGGATGCCGGGATCACCGGTGCCGCCAGTGCCATCGGGGCCAGTCGATGGCCCGGACGGTTCGTCCGTCGTTCCTCCGGCCGTCGGGCCGCCATCATCGTCGTTCGACGAGCTGCAGCCGCCGAGCAATGTCAGCAGGACGAAGGCGGAAAGCGCGTGTGCGGTCTGCATGTCTGCCTGTCTCGAACCCGGGTCGGTGGTCGGCATCGATGGTACGAATGTATTCGCACCGGCCTTGAAAGCCTACCGATTCCGACGAATCGACCGAGTGCCGTCGGGCGGGATTCTTCCCTGCGGGAAACGGTATCGCTCCACCGGTTCTCTTCCGTACGCACCACGCGCCGGGGTCCTACTTGATCGCCAGGAAGCCCTCGAAGCACAGGTGCTTCCACACGCTCATCACGTCGACGAACCCGGCGCGTGCCATCAGGTCACGATTGCCCTGGCTGGAGAACGGTTCCAGCACGCCCTTCAGGCTCCGGGACTTGTTGACGATCTCGGCCTCCGAGAAGCCCTGCGCCAGCTTGTGATCGGTGTACAGGGCCGACACCAGGTCCTGGAAGCGGGCGTCGGGTGCGCGCACCTTCTCGAACAGCACCAGCGCACCGCCCCAGTTCAGCGCCGCATGGAGCCGGTCGAACAGTTGCTGGCGCACCGCGGGACGGATGAACTGCAGCGTGTAGTGGGCGACGATCAGGTCGCAGGGCTCGAACGTGGCTTCCAGCAGGTCCGCCTCGACGATCTCGATGGCCGGCCAGTCGTGGCACCGGCTGCGCGCCTGCTCGACCATGGCAGCCTCCCGTTCGATGCCGACGATGCGCACCGCTCGCCCGTGCTGGCGCTCGGCGATGGCGCGGCTCACCGCACCGGTGGCGCAGCCCAGCTCGTAGGCCAGCGAGCCGTCGTGCAGGAAGAAGTCCGACAGCGA
>JAULKR010028225.1:0-12465 GCA_032356305.1 Prasiola linearis | reverse complement strand
GACGGCTACACCGACTACAAGGGCAACTACGAGGACTACCTGGAGAGCCAGGGCGTCGCCTGAACGTGGGGCCGGGTCCGGTGCAGGTCCGCTCGGCGGTGCCCGGGTCGGCTGCACCCCGCACCATCGACCATGCGTCGATATCGGCCGTGCGCGTGCCGTAGACTGCGAATATCCCGCAGCGAAGCCGATGCGATGACCCCTGCAGACCCGAACCGATCCGGCTGGACGGCCGAGACGTTTCTCGAATGGGCCGAAGGTCGCCCGGACGGCGTGCGCCACGAGCTCGTCGACGGTGGGCCCGTGGCCATGGCACCGGAGCGCAATCGGCACAACCTGGTGAAGACGGACTGTGTCATCGCCTTGCGGCAGAGCGTGGACACTGCCGGGCTGGATTGCACGGTGCTCGGCGACGGCGCCACCGTGGTCGTCAGCGACACCGATGTCTACGAACCCGACGTGACCGTCCAGTGCGGCGAGCCGATAGACCTGGACGCCGTGACCGCGACGCATCCCACCCTGCTCGTCGAGGTGCTGTCCCCCGGGACCCGATCGGTCGATACCCACGCCAAGCTGTCCGGCTACTTCAGCCTGCCCAGCGTGCGGCACTACCTGGTGATCGATCCGCTCAAGCGGGTGGTGATCCATCACCGGCGCGATGGCGATGCGATCGGCACGACGATCCTGCACGGTGGCGAACTGCTGCTGGAGCCACCGGGCATCCGGGTCGATATCGCGGCGTTCTTCCGCTCCGTCGCCACGCAGGCCACGTGACCGGCAACGGGCGGTGATCCATCGTCCCGTGGTGGTCGTGACCGGCGCCGCCAAGGGCATCGGTGCCGCCATCTCCACCGCCTTCGCGGCCGATGGATGCGATGTGTGCGTGAACTGTCGCTCGGACCAGACGGGCGCGCAGCGCACGGCGCAAGCAGCGGGCTGGTGTCATGAGCAGTCGAGTCATACTCTGCGGCATGTCGGACGCAACCTTCACCTGGTCGATGCGGGGGAGCTGGACGATGTCGCCCGAGCGTTCGATCGGCACCGAACGTCAGGCACTGGATGAACTGGTCACGACCGCCTCGCGCACACCGGGGCATGCCGGCCTGCGGTCCGGCATTCTCGAGGAGGTGCTGCATCACGACGTGCTGTTCGCGTTGCAGCGCTCCGGGCTGCTCGCTCCGGGCTGCTCGATGGACTGGTGCTCCAGGGCGGCACGGCGTGGCGCCTGGTGCACGGATCGCAACGTCTGAGCGAAGACCTCGAATTCGTCGCAGGCATCGACTTCGACGGGTCCGGGCTGTTACCGATCAAGCAGGCGCTCGAGCGCTTCGTCGGTGATCGATACGGTCTCCACGTGCGTGGCACTCACCCCGCCACTCCCCGCCGCGCCACCCGCCGCTCGCGCGCGAACGTGTACAGCCCGGTCCCGACCACGATGCCCCCGCCGACCAACGTCCACAGGTCGGGCACCTCGGCGTAGAACAGCCAGCCGAGCAGCACCGCCCACACCAGCCCGGTGTAGCGGTACGGCATGATCGCGGCGACGTCGCCGCTGCGCATCGCCAGCACGATGCCCTGCATGCCGGCGAACAGGCACAGGGCAGCACCGGCCAGCAGGGCCAGCTGTCCACCCGACATGGCGCGCCATTCGCCGCCGAGCGTGCACCACACCAGCGCGCACAGCGTCATCAGCAGCACCGACACCATCGTCACGCCCAGCGAGGGCACATCGACCGGGATGCGCCGCGTGCACAGGTCGCGCCCGGCGGACAGCAGCACGCAGCCGATGCCGAACGCCAGTCCGGCACCCGCGAACTCGGACGCCCCGGGGCGCAGGATCACCAGCACGCCGCACAGCCCGGCCAGGATGGCGAGCCAGCGACGCCAGCCGACCACCTCGCCCAGAAACAGCGCCGCCCCCGCGGTGACCAGCAACGGCATGGACTGCAGCATCGAGGCGAGCACCGCGAACGGCAGCTGCACCAGCGCGACCAGGAAGGCGGCGGTGGCGAGCATCTCGCACAGCGAGCGCGCCAGCACCAGCGGCTGACGCACCGCCCGCCGGGTCGCCTCGAGCAGCGGCACCGCGGTGGGACCAGGAGTCTTTCGCAGCGTGAAGAACACCCCCATCAGCACGATCAGCATCGTGCCGCGCACCGCGATGAGCTGGGCGACGGACAACGCGTCCCCGATGCCCTTGGCCAGCGCGTCGTTGAACGTGAAGCCCGCCATCGCCAGCAGCATGTAGCCCGCACCGGCACGGTCGCCGCCGAGCCTGCCGCCCCCTTCGCCGGCGGAGGCCGGACCGCGCCGGGCGCTCCAGCGCTCCAGCGCCGCGGTACCGACTCTCATGCGGTGCCGGGCGAGCGCGTCGGTTCGATGGCCTGTCCGTTCATCGGTTCACCGGTTCCGGAAAAAGGGGGGCGTCATGCCGACGATGGTCGCACGCCCGGGGTCCGAAACGTGACGTTCGCGGGCGCACCGCGTGGCCGGGTGATCCATACTGCATCTCATGTCCCGGCACGCCGATTCCGACGATCGATTGCTGATCGAGCAGACCCGGCTTCTGCTGGCACAGCTGCCGGCGGTGATCCTGCCCAGCCTGCTGACCGCCGTCGTCGTCGCGACCGCCCTGCGGAGCCTGGTGTCGAACCCGCTTCTCGTGGCCTGGGTCGCGGCCGCCTTCGTGCTCGCGGCGATCCGTCTGGCGGTACTCGTGCATTGGCGGCGCACCGACATGACCGCCGGCAACGCGCGGGCACGGTTGCACGCGATCGCCTGGTTCTCGGGCGTGTCCGGCACGCTCTGGGGCGGCTGCGGAGCCGCGATCGTGTCCGAGTCCCGGCCGATCGTCAGCCTGGTGACCATCATGGTGCTCACCGGCATGGTCGCGAGTGCCACCGCGTCGCAGTCGCACGTGCGCAGCGTGCACCTCGCCTTCATCGTGCCGGCGCTGCTCCCCGTCTCGGCCGCGTTCGCCGCCTTCGACGAGCCCCTGTACCACTGGATCGCCGCGCTGATCCTGCTGTACCTCACGGTCTGCACCGTGTTCGCGCAACGCATCCGCAGCACGGTCATCGAGGCGATCGAGCTGCGCTTCGACAACGTCGGACTGATCGAGCGCCTGCAGCGCGAGATGGCGAGCTCGATCGAGGCGATGCGCTCGGCCGAGTCCGCCAACATCGCCAAGTCCAACCTGATGGCGGCGGCCAGCCACGACCTGCGACAACCCCTGCACGCCCTGCGGCTGTTCACCGAGACCTTGCGCAGCGTGTGCCGGGAGCCTGCCCAGCTCGAGATCGCCCACCACATCGACGCCTCGGTCAAGGCTCTCGAGGAGCTGTTCGAGGGCCTGCTCGACCTGTCCAGGCTCGACGCCGGCGTTCTGCCGGTCGAGTACCGGCACGCGGCGCTGCGCCCGCTGCTCGAACGCATCGGCCGGGACATGCTGGTGATCGCGCGGGAGCACGGTCTGGGTGTCGAGATCGACTGCCCGGATCTCACGGTGCACACCGACCCGATGTTGCTGGAGCGCGTGCTGCGCAACCTGTCGGTGAACGGGCTGGCGGCGACCGATCGCGGCCGCCTGCTGCTGCGTGCCGAGGCGGTGGACGACGGGGTGCGGATCGATGTCCAGGACACCGGGCGCGGCATCGCGAGCGGCGATCGGCAGCGCATCTTCGACGAGTTCGTGCAGCTCGACAACCCGGACCACGATCGCCGGCGCGGCATCGGGCTCGGCCTGTCTATCGTGCAACGCATCTGTCACCTGCTGGACATCGATCTCGGGCTGCAGTCGGTCAGCGGTCGCGGCACCACCTTCAGCCTGCGGTTGCCGCGCGGCGACGCATCACGGGTCGACGATCCGGACAGCGTTCCGGTGCCGGATGCGGAGACGCTGTGGAACCAGTTCGTGCTGGTCATCGACGACGAGCAGGCGATTCGGCTGGCGATGAGCTCGATGCTCGAGCAGTGGGGGTGCCACGTGGTCGCGGTCGGCGACAGCCGCCAGGCGCTGGCCGAGCTGGACGAGTACGACGGCCCGCCGGACGTCATCCTGGCCGACCTGCAGCTCGGGCCGCACGAAAGCGGCATCCAGGCGATCGAGGCGATCCGCAGACGCACCGGAACGGCCGTCGCCGCCGTGATCATGACCGGCAACATCGCCGCCGACCGCCTGCAGGAGGTCAAGGCCTCGGAGCTGGCCGTGATGTACAAGCCGTGCGACACGGTCGCCCTGCACGCCATGCTGACCCGGATAGCCCTGGCAGGCCACCCCGGTCCGGTCGACGTGACCGGCCGCTGACGCCTCGCCGCCACCCGGCCTCGCGGGTGTCCGGTGCCCCCGGAATGCCCGCAACGGACGATCCGGTCAGTCGGTGGTCACGACGACGTCGTCGAAGCGCACCGTGATCGTCCCGGCTTGCGATGTCCCGATCTGGAAGCGGCCGATCGGGTCGCTGCCGGTGTCCGGGTTCCAGCCGGTCACGGCCTCGAAGCCGTCGACACCCAGACTCCAGGCACCACCGATCGTGCCGCACCACCGCAGCCGGTGCCGGTCGCCATCGAGCGTCACGCCGGTGGCCCTGGTCGCGCCCGAGACGTCGCTCCTCATCACGAGCTGGCCGTCGTCGTCGAGGTGCACCGCAGCGATCTCGCCGCCGGAGACGGTGTTCATCCGCAGCAGGTCGACGGCGCCCACGATCGAGCCCGGGGCGAGTTGCACCGAGACCTCCGCGCACACCGCGGTATCGGGAGCGATGTCGGTCCACGCGAACCCGGGCGTCTCGTACAGCTCGGCGAGCGCGCCCGGGGCGGCGCCGGTTCCGTCGATCGACAGCGACTGTTCCTCCTCCCAGACCAGGAAGTCGCCGCTGGAGAAGTCGTCGGCGAAGAGAACCTGCTCCGGAGCGGGCGAACGCAGGGAGCGCAGCGCCGCCGGTGCGCCCGGTGCACCGATCGAGATCTCGTCGATCCAGCCGGAGAAGTAGTCGCAGCTGATTCTCGAATTGTCGCAGTTCGTCTTGCCGCCGATGCTCATCGGCTGGCCGTTCGAGATCGAGCCGGTCGAATTGCCGGCCGTGTCGTCGAGCACGCCGTCGACGATCAACCGCAGCGTCCTGCCGACCCGCTCGCAGGTGATGGTGTGGTACCGGCCGTCGTTGAGCGGGCGCGAGGACACGACCTCCTTGCGGTTCCACCCGCCGGACCTCGCGACGCCCCGGAACACGCAGGTGAGGTAGCCGCCCGGGTTCTCGATCTTCCAGTAGCCACCCGGGGCGCCACCCTGGCCCTTCTGGATAATGTTTCCGAACGACACGTTGGTGCGATACCGCATCGTGATCGAGTAGTCACCGGATCCCGGATCGAGAGTGGGATGGTGGGGAACGTTGATGATGCGTCCCGGCTGGTAGGCAGACGTCGGCGACGTGAACAGCCAGCGGTACGAGGTGGCGCCCAGATCCGAGACGCCGGTGACGGTATCCGGTCCGATGGTCCCGTCGCGACCGTTGCCGCTCGCATCGCTCATCACGGACGCGCCGGCAGGCTCGTTCATCGTCCATCGGGCCACGACCCCGCCGGTCGCGGGGGGCTCCTCGACGGTGAGCACCGCGTCGTCGGAAACGACGGTGCCGCGATCATCGCCGACCTCGACCGAGTAGACGGTACCCGAATCGTCGAGATCGACCGCACCGAGGCTCAGCGTGCTGCCGGTGGCGCCGGGGACCGGCGTGCCGTCGGCGAACCACCGGTAGCCGAGCGGGCCGCTGCCGGTGGCGCTCACGGAGAAGGTGGCACCTTCGCCCTCGGCAACGGTCAGGTCGGCGGGCTGGGCCGTGATGGCAAGATCGTCAGGATCGACGGGGTCGACGGACGCCTCCACGGTCGCGATGTAGTTCGCGACGCCATCGGTGGACCACAGACCGATGTAGTACTGCTCGTTCGCCTCGAGCTCGCCCTGCCAGACGCCGGGGTTCGTTCCGCGAACGGTCGGGCTGACCGACCTGCCACCCGCCTCCTGCACCTTGAATCGCACATCCGCACCGGTGTCCCAGGACACGGTGACGGTGTGGACCGCCGCTCCCAGCGAGTCGAAGTCGAGGCGCACCCAACGGGGTCCGGCTCGCTTGTCGGCGTCTAGGGTTCCCTGTCCGACGATGGCGATGCTCACCGGCACCACCTCCAGGGTCGCGCCACCGGAGACGAGGGTGCCGTTGCCGTCGCCGACCTCGACCGAGTAGACGGTGCCCGAGTCGCCGAGGGTGACCGCGTCGAGGATCAGCGTGTCGCCGGTGGCACCGGGGATCGGCGTACCGTCGGCGAGCCATCGGTAGCCGAGCGTGCCGCTGCCGGTGGCGCTGACGGTGAACGTGGCCCTCTCGCCCTCGGCGACGGTCAGGTTCTCGGGCTGGGCGGTGATGACCAGCGGGGCGGACGTTTCGCTGACGGTGAGCGTCGCGCCGTCGGAGACCAAGGTGCCGCCGTCGTCGCTGACCTCGACCGAGTAGACGGTGCCGGAATCACCGAGGGTGACCGCGTCGAGGCTCAGCGTGCTGCCGGTGGCCCCGGGGACCGGTATGCCGTCGGCGAACCACCGGTAGCCGAGCGTGCCGCTGCCGGTGGCGGTGACGAGGAAAGTGGCGTTCTCGCCCTCGGCGACGGTCAGGTTCGCAGGCTGGGCGGTGATGGAAAGGTCGGCAGGCTCGACGGAAGCCTCAACGGTCGCGATGTAGTTCGCGACGCCATCGGTGGACCACAGACCGATGTAATACTGCTCGTTCGCTCGAAGCGCGCCTTGCCAGACGCCGGGGTTCGTCCCCCGAACGGTCGAGCTGACCGAATTGCCACCCGCCTCCTGCACCTTGAATCGCACATCCGCACCGGTGTCCCAGGACACGGTGACGGTGTGGACCGCCGCTCCCAGCGAGTCGAAGTCGAGGCGCACCCAACGGGGTCCGGCTCGCTTGTCGGCGTCGAGGGTTCCCCGGCCGACGATGGCGATGCTCACCGGCGTCACTTCGAGGGTCGCCCCGTCGGAGACCACGGTGCCGTCGCCGTCGCCGACCTCGACCGAGTAGACGGTGCCGGAATCATCGAGGGTGACCGGGCCGAGGATCAGCGTGCCGTCGGTGGCACCGGCAATCGGCGTACCGTCGGCGAACCACCGGTAGCCGAGCGTGCCGCTGCCGGTGGCGGTGACGGTGAACGTGGCGAACTCGCCCTCGGCGACGGACAGGCTCGCGGGCTGGTCGGTGATGGCGAGCGGGACGGCGGTTTCCGCCTCGATCGTGGCGGTGAAATTTCCCGAACCCTCCACGATCCAGACATTCAGGAAATACCGTTCCGACATGTCGAGCGTGCCCGTCCACTCGCCGGGGGTGGCGGTGCCGGTCGTCGTGCCGATCCTGACCCGGTCGGACCCGGGGGTGTCGAGAAGCCGGAAAATCGAGAAGCGAATGTCCGCATCGCCGTTCCAAGTGACGCGAAGGGTGTTGCTGCCGGAGACCAGCGGATCGAAATCGACGCGCTCCCGTCGCGGACCGTCATCCAGGCTGCGGTCGAGGGTTCCACTGCCGATCTCGACCACCGTGGCACCCTGGGCCGTCGCTGTCGGACTGAACGTGGCGACCACGAACGACGACAGGAGGAGCACGGCGAACAGCGGGTAGCCGAGGCGACGTTTCAACCGGGCACTTGCAAGGGTCGGGTTCGAGGGGATGTGCATAAGCGTTTCGTCGATCGCCATCTTGTACCGACCAGGAACCTTCACGGTCGTTGAATGTTCTGTGCGCATGGCGCTCGTCCTGCCGCCCTGCGCCCGGGGACGGACCGCGAAACGCTGACCGGTGGGCAGCTGAATGTCGGTCCGCGACAGCGTGTCGGGCGGTTCGCCCTCGCCTCGGATACGCTCTTCGAAAGCTGGAAACTCGTCCGCTTTCCTGGTCAGGGTATTCCCTTTCGGTCCGACCCTGCGGCAACTGCCGTGATATCGGCCCCAAACTGTACCAATGGCCAGGACCTCGTGCCCGTCGAAACCCGCTTTTGTGACGGGCTAGACATCCGGAACCCCTGCGGTTCGGTCGATGCCGCGATCCGGCCGTCGGAGATGACGGAGTTCGCCCGCATTCCCCCGGCTTGCAGTTTCCATGCGCCGTCGCGGCCGTGACGGTACCCGGTCTACCAGCAGTTCTTGCCGCCGCCACTGGTGGTCCGCACACCGTTCTGGTTCAACGTGAAGCTGCCGCAGTCGGCATCCCCCGCCTGCAGGCCGCCGGCCACCGGCGTGGCGGTCAGCACGAAGCGCGACGGGTCGCTCGCCGCCGCACTCAACGTGTAGTGGCCGTCGGCACTGGGCACGGCGGTGTCGGAGGGGTAGCCGAGCTCGGTCAGTTCGGCGGTGTAGGCGTTGAACTCCGAGAAGTGCCTGAACTGCTCGCCGGCGGCTTCGGTCAACAGGATGGTGGCATCGCTGCGGCGCACCTGGGTCATGTAGGCCGAGTAGCTCGGCACGGCGATGGCGGCGACGATGCCGATGATCGCCACCACGATCATCAGCTCGATCAGCGAGAAGCCGCGGGAGCGGTGCAGCGGTGCGTACACGATCGGTCCTCTGTTCACGGAGCGGCCACCCCGCGCGTGGTGCAGCCGCCGACCCGGCGCGTGCGCGGAGCCGTCCTGGAGCCGCGCTGCACGTGATCCGCACGCGTCGCGCTGCCGCTCACCGTCGCCACGCCGTTCACGTCGAACAGCAGCGCCACCATCTGCAGTCCGGATTCGTCGGCGTTCAGGCTGCTGCCCACCGTCGACGGCGATTCGCCGCAATAGCCGATCGTGACGCTGGCCTCGATGTCGGTGCTGTCCAGGCTCGTGCCGTCGCGCGCGGTGCGCCGCTGGTCGAAGTCCACCCTCAGCGCGGGCGCGAGTGCGACCAGCTCGACCGGCGGCGGGACGGCGGCCGTACCGGCCCCGATCCGGTCGAGCGTGGCGTTCACCCGATCGAGCGTGAAACCGGCGGCGATCGCCGACTCCGCCACCTCGAACGCGATCGCCTTCTGCTGGGCGTTGGCAGCGGCACGTTCGCCCAGTCGGGAACCCGACAGCGTGGACACCGCCAGCAGGCTCATCGCGATCAGCAGCACCAGGCTGATCACCAGCGCGACGCCGCGCTGCCGGTGCGCATGCCCATGCGCATGTCCGTGCACGTGTCGGTGCCTGCCGTTCCGGGAGCGTTTCAAGGTCTGTTCCTCACCTGCACGGTCGACTGGAACACGTGCCGCACCAGCCGATCGGCCGGCAGCGTCTCGACGGCATCGAGCATCGCGTGATCCTGCACGCGATCGCGCGCCCGGATCGGCGACCCGGAATTGACCAGCAGCGCGACCCGCAACGCCGCCACCGAGCGCGGTGCCAGCCCGGCCGACCAGGGCACGAACCGCTCCGGCGTACCGTCGCCGTCCTCGTCCAGCCCGTACAGCACCCGAAAGGCATCGACGTTGTCGATCAGCTCGATCGCACCGGCCTCGGCCGTGCCGACGGCGGCGCAGGTGATCGCGTTGCGCGCCCGGTCGAACCGGTAGACGTTACTCGCCACCCCGCCGGTCGCGACGGTCGAGCCGCCCGCGCAGTCGGAGGTGGCGGTGGTGTTGACGATCACGGTCGTGGCGCCCGCACCGGTCGCGCCCGCACCGGCGATGTCCAGCGGCACCAGCGGCACGCTGGCGCTGTAGCCCGCCAGTCGCAGGCCGCGCTGCAGCACGCCGATGCCGTGCCGGCCGTTCTCCTGCAACGTCTGCAGCCCGTCGCTGAACCGGGCGCTGCGCGCGGTGCCGGTATAGACGTTGAACACCGCGGCGATCACGATCAGCCCGAGCACCATCGCGATCATCAGCTCGATCAGCGACAGCCCGCGCATGCGGTGCGCCGTCACCCGGGCCGCGTGCCCGTTCGCACGGCTCACGGGCGCAACCTCATGCGCACCCGGCGCGCGTCGGCCACGTCGGGCTCGGCGGTGGCGGCATTGCCCTCGGCCCAGTCGACGCTGATGGTCCAGGTGCTGTCGGGTGCACAGGCCCCGTCGCAGGCCACGCCCAGCGCACCGCCGGGCAGGTCCTGACCGCCCCCCGCCGTCCGACCGCTCACCCCGCCCGTCCCGCCCGTCCCGCCGGCCGCACCGTCACTGCCGACCACCCCGCAGCTGACCGAGAACAGGTCGAAGGCGGCCAGTTCGGCCGCGTCGCACCGGGCGGCGGCCACCCCGCCGGGTCGTGCGTCGCACACCGGACCGGCGAAGGCGGTGCAGTAGCCGGGCGCCGACGAGTCGTGCCCGTCGTACGGAAACCCCGAACCGGCCGCGAACGCGGCACGGTTGAGCCGCATGCGCCCCGCCATGTCCTCGGCGTACATCAGCGCCTTGGAGCGGTTGAACCCGCCGGCGCTGTGCTGCATGCCGGTCAGCTGCAGGCCGGCCACCCCGAGCACGCCGAGCGACACCATCACCAGCGCGATCAGCACCTCGATCACCCCGACACCGCGTTCGCGCGACGGGCGCCTCACGAGCCTGCGTCCGAGGAGGCGATGCGGCCGCTGGCCCGCACCGTGACCGTGCGCGACTCGCCCTCGGACAAGGTGATCGTCACGCTGCCCGGGTTCGGCCCGCCACCGGCGGCGACACTGTTGCCGGATGCGTCGAACCCCACACCGCCTGCCAGGGTAGCACCGGCGGTGAACGTCAGCGTGCCGCCGACCGGCCCGTGCTGCAGGACCACCCGATCGTTCGCGTCGAGCACACCGTCGATGTTGCCGTCGGCATCCCCGTCGGCGATCACGATCCAGCCGTCGGCGTAGCCGGTCCCGTCGCAGGCGGGGGCGACGGCCAGCGGTGCGGCGCTCGGGCAAAGCCTGGCGGGGGCCGCTCGCTTGATCGCCTCGGAACGGGCCAGCTGCAACCCGTAGACCAGATCGTTGGTCACGCCGGTGATGCGGTCCCCCTCGACCAGGCCGCGCAGCGAGGGCAGCGCCACGGCGAGCAGGATGGCGGCGATCGACAGCGTGATCATCACCTCGATCAGGCTGAACCCGTGCTGCGCGTGGCGAGTGTGACGCATCGTTGAATGGCACCGTGATCGAGCTTCGCGAGAGGGGGCCCGACCGGTTCGGGCGCCTTTCGCTTCAGGTGCAGGACTATCGGCAACGAGGCGTCTTGCTTGAACCGCTCAACGCATCGTCACCAGCTCCTCGGCACTGGTCGGGTGGATCGCCACGGTGTCGTCCAGGTCGCGCTTGGTGGCCCCCATGCGGATCGCCACCGCGAACCCCTGCAGCATCTCGTCCGCGCCCGGTCCGAACAGGTGGCAACCGACCACGCGCTCCTCCTCGCCCACGGTGACAAGCTTCATGGCCGCCTTGGTGCGGTGCTCGGTGAACGCGTTGAACATCGGTGTGAACGCGGTCTCGTACACCTTGACCCCGTCCCCGAACCGGTCGCGAGCCGCCGGCTCGCTCAGCCCCACGGTGGCGATCGGCGGGTGGCTGAACACCACCGTGGCGATGTTCTCGTAGTCCAGGTGCCGGTCGGTCTGCCCGTCGAACAGCCGGTCCGCCAACCGTCGTCCGGCAGCGATCGCCACCGGCGTCAGCTCGGCCTGCCCGGTCACGTCGCCGAGCGCGAACACGCTCTCCACGTTGCTCTGCTGGTAGGCATCGACCGGGATGTAGCCGCGCTCGTCGGTGTGCACGCCGGCGGCGTCCAGGCCCAGCGCCTCGGTGGACGGGGCACGGCCGACCGCGAAGATCACGCGGTCGAACCCGCTCAGCGTACGCTCCCCGCCACCGACCAGGTCGATGGTGCCGCCGCGCCGTTCGAGCCGTTCGACGAGGAACCCGGTCGCCACCGTGACGCCGCCGGCATCGAGCGATTCCATCAACCGCTCCTGCAGCATCGGATCGAAGTCCCTGAGGGCGGACTGGTAGCGGATCACCAGCGTGACCTCGCTGCCCAGTGCGGCGAGCATGCCGGCCAGCTCCACCGCGATGTAGCCCGCGCCGACCACCGCCACCCGCCTCGGCTGCTCCTCCAGCTCGAAGAAGCCGTCCGAGGTGATGGCGAGCTCGGCCCCCGGCAGGTCCGGCACCACCGGTGCACCGCCCGGGGCCAGCACGATGCGTGCGGCGCTGAACCGGCGTTCGGTATCGCCGTGCCCGATCGCCACGGTGTGCGCATCGATCAGCCGCGCGTCACCGTGCTCGACCGTGACGCCGTTCTTGCCCAGGTAGGTATCGTAGGCCTGGTTGATGTTGCGGATGTAGGCCTCGCGTTTCGTGACCAGCGCGTTCCAGTCGAACCCGCCGACCCGCACATCGAAGCCGTGGCCGGGCGCCTCGTGCAGCAGGTGGGCCACGCTGGCAGCGTTCCACATGACCTTCTTGGGCACGCAGCCGCGGTTCACGCAGGTGCCGCCCAGCCGG
>JAULKR010028114.1:0-12468 GCA_032356305.1 Prasiola linearis | reverse complement strand
CTCGACCGCATCAGCGAGGGCGCTCGCGCAATCGGGGGCGGCCAGCTCGACTACCGGATCGGGGACACCAGCCGCGACGAGATCGGCCTTCTCGCGCGCACGCTCGACGAGACCGCCGGCGACCTGAGCCGGAGCACCGTCTCGGGCGCGCACGTCGAGACGATCCTCGACTCGATCGCCGACGCCCTTGGCGTGGTCGACGAGAACGGCATCGTGGTACGTATCAACAGCGCTACAGCGGAGCTGATGCGGCGCACCGAGGAGGACATCGTCGGGATGCCCGTCCACACGCTCTTCGCTGCCCAGGCCGACGAGCTGGCGATGTTCATCGGCGAGCTGTCCGGCAACGACAAGGTGGTCGGCTTCCAGACGCACTTTCGCCACGACGACGGCTCCGAGATCCCGGTTCGCGTCTCGGCCGCCAAGCTAACCGACGCCGACGGCGCGCCGAAAGGGCTCGTCTGCGTGGTCCAGGACATCACGCTCATCGAACGCTCGCGCCGCCAGCTCGTGGCCGCCAAGGAAGCCGCCGAGCAGGCCACGCGCGTCAAGAGCGAGTTCCTCGCCAACATGAGCCACGAGATCCGCACGCCGCTCAACGGCGTCATCGGCATGACGGGGCACCTGCTCGACACGGCGCTGGCGCCGGACCAGCTCGAGTTCGCTCGCGTCATCCGCACCTCGGGCGAGAGCCTGCTCGCGATCGTCAACGACGTGCTCGACTTCTCGAAGATCGAGGCGGGCATGATGGAGCTGGAGGCGGAGCCCTTCGAGCTGCGGGCCTGCCTGGAGGACGCCCTCGACCTCCTCGCCTACCGCGCGGCCGAGAAAGAGGTCGAGCTGGCGTACCTCATCGCCGACGACGCGCCGTTCAAGGTGCGCGGCGACGCGACGCGCCTGCGCCAGGTGATCGTCAACCTGCTCGCAAACGCCGTCAAGTTCACCGGCCAAGGTGAGGTTGTGCTCGAAGCCGATGTCTGCGACCCCGGCGACGCCTACGCGATTGCGGCGGGTGGCGAGACAGCGTTGCACCTCCGTGTGCGCGACACCGGCATCGGCATCTCGGCCGACCGCCTCGACGCGCTCTTCGAGGAGTTCACGCAGGCCGACACCTCCACGACACGCAAGTACGGCGGGACCGGCCTCGGGCTGGCGATCGCGAGCCGGCTCGTCGAGGCGATGGGCGGGCACATCTGGGCCGAGAGCGAGGTCGGCGCGGGCTCCACGTTCCACGTCGTCGTCCCGGTCGAGCCCCTGCCCGACGTGGGACCGGGCGTGACGTGCCACGGCATCGAGGCGCTGGAAGGGCAGCGGATGCTGATTGTGGAGGGCAACGCGACGAGCCGGCGCATCCTCACGCTCCAGGCCGAGAAGTGGGGGCTCGGCGCCGTCGCAGCGACTTCGGCTGCCGAGGCACTCGTCGCTCTCGAGCACGAGGGGCCGTTCGCGCTCGCGATTCTCGACTACCAGATGCCCGAGACCGGCGGCGCTGAGCTGGCGTGCGAGCTGGCGGCCCGCCAGCCCGACCTCCCGCTCATCATGCTCTCGTCGATGCACCGGGCGCCGGACGTGCCGCCGGGCGTGCTCTCGGCGACGCTCGCCAAGCCGATCAAGCCACACCACCTGTGCCGCGTGGTCGCGGAGGCGGTGCAGACGACCCCCCCCGTCCTCGAGCCTCGGCGCCCGATCCCCGTCGCCCGTCCGACGCCGGCGATGTCTACGGCGCCGTCCAGATTGCGCGTCCTCGTGGCGGAAGACAACCTCGTCAACCAGCGCGTGATCCAGCTGGCGCTCGAACGCCTCGGCCTCCGCCCGGACTTCGTCGCCGACGGCGACGAGGTGGCGCCGGCCCTCGTGCGCGCGGCTGGGGCCGAGCGGTCCTACGACGTCGTCCTCATGGACCTGCGGATGCCGCGTATGGACGGCCTCACGTCGACCGAGCAGATCCGCCTCGACGCGACGATGCCTCAGCCCCGCATCGTTGCGATGACGGCCGACGTGACGAACGAAAAGCGCGAGGCGTGCTTTGCCGTCGGGATGGACGGCTTCCTCGGCAAGCCGATCGACCGTAACGACCTCGAGGCCATGTTCGACCGGATCCACGCGCACGTCGCCAGCTCGGCGCCCGACGCGCCGGCACCCTCCGATGCTCCCAGCTCCTCACTGGACGCGCCCGCAGCAACAGCCGCGCCAGAGGCAGATGGGTCGGAGATACGTGCGAGGGAGTCGGTCAGCCCCGTGGTGGCTGCGGCCGCCCCGCGCGCGACGCCGGAGTACGCCTCGATCCGCGAGCTGGCGGCGGGCAGCGACTCGCTCTACAGCGGCCTCTTGCGCGACTCGCGACGTAGCATCGCCGCGGGCATGAACGAGCTGAAGGCGGCGCTTCAGGCGTCTGACTTCGACGCCGCGGCTCGCAGCGCGCACACGCTCAAGTCCGTCGCAGCCCTTCTCGGGCTGGAGACGTTCCAAGAGCAGGCCGGACTCGTCCAGCAGACCTGTGACGCGGGCGAGTTGGCGATGTCCGTGCAGGCGTTCCTCCCGCTCCACGGCGAGGCGAAGACCGTGTTGGACGATCTCGACCGCGCCCTTTCAGGCCCCCAGCTCATCGTTGGTGCGCCCGGCGCGGACACGGCCCCCTCTCAGTCCTGAGTGAAGCGCGTACGGCGGCCTCGCGCCGAGCGGGCGACATCGAACGGGGCGTCGCTAGCGACGGTCAGCCGTCGCTGCGGCGGTAGGCGTCCACCCACTCGGGTGCGTCGGGCTCCCAGACGATCTCGTCGGCCCAGCGGTGGAGCCACGAGATGCCTCGCGGACCGACGTAGGGGTCGGGCTGGCGGTACGCCGGGTCGGCGAGCGCGTCGGAGAGCGACACGAACCGGTACCCGCGTGCGCGGAGGCGGTGCGCCAGCTCGGCGAAGGTGTCGGCCGCGAGCGCGTTCGCGTGGATCAGCAGGACGTGTGGGATCTCGCGCCCCACGACGGCGACCGAGCGCTCCTCGAAGTGGGCCACGACGCCCTCCATCCAGTCCAGATACTCCGCCCGGAGCCGCTTCTGCGTGCGGCTGTCGCCTCGGTCGATCGCGCGGGCGTAGGCGTGCGCCCACATCCACTCGTCGCTGTCGACCGTGACCGGTGCCACGGTGTAGCCGCGCGCGGCGAGGAGCGAGTCGAGCGCGGCGCGCTTCTAGGGTGTGTCGCCGGTGTGGAGATACGGGTGCCGGAAGTAGCGGAGCGTCTGCCCGGCCTCGGCCAGGAGCGAGCGCGTCACGCGCTCCCCCAGCTCGACGTGGACGCCGAACGAGTCAACCGAGACCGCGTTGATGTCGACGTGGCCGTACGTGTGGTTTCCCAGCTCGAAGCCAGCGTCGATCCACTGCCGTAGCACGGCGTCGCGGACATCGGGGCAGGGCGCGCTCTCATTCACGAACCCGATCGCGGGCACGTCCTCCTGCGCGAGCGCTCCGACCAGACGGTCGGTAAACGAGCGCGCGTAGGCGGCGTCGCACCGCGCGCCGTCTGGGTGCGGACCGGCGAGTGGGAGGTCGTCGACGGTCACTGCGATCGCTCGGTCCTGCGCGAGCGCGGGCCACGAGCTGGCGACGAGAAGAGCGAGCAGGAAACGGCGCATCAGGCTGGGGGCGGGTCGCCGCCAACCTAGCACCGCGCCCTAGTAACCCGAGTTGGGCGTCTCGCGCTGGCGCGTCTTGGTGACGCCCATCAGGATGCCCGCGCCGAGCAGGACGATGCCTCCTGCGCCGATCCAGGCCGTCGGGAGGCCGGCAAGGTGAGCACCCATCGCCAGTCCCCCGACGAGGACGACGAAGCCGAGGAGATAGATAGAGAGGTTTGACATGGATGGGCCTCAGAGCGAGAAAAGAAGGCAGGAAGGGAGCGCTCTACACGCGTCGTCGGGCGGTCCGATCCTCCATTCTGTCTGGCGCTGCGCTCGGTCACACCGGCGTGACGATCTGAATCCATGTTTGAGCCATTGCCCCCCGCTGCGCGATGAGCTGGCGAACGATCAACCGTTGCTGCCGAACCGCTCGGCGAGGGTGTCGGCCTTGACGCGGTCGAGGTGGGCGAGCGCCGTGTCGTCGTCCTCGGGGAGGTCGTCCCAGAAAACGGCCTCCTTGATGGCGCCCGTCGCCGCGCGCTCGCGGCCATCGAGCTGGGGCACGACGGCGTCCCACAGGCGCCCGCGGCGGAGCGCGTCGTCTTTGTGCGCGAGGACGTACGCCCAGGCCGCGTCGTGCTCGTTCGGCACGTCGCCTTCCAGGACCGCCTCGCGCACCCACGCCTTGAGTACGCCGACGGCGATGCCCTCCTCCAGCTCGAGCGCCTCCATGATCTCGATGCCGTCGACGGGCGGCTGGAACTCGCGCAGGCGGTCGCGCTCTTCAACCTCGCGCATCTTGGTCTCCACGCGGTCGAAGCCGCGGAGGTAGCGCCGGGCGCGCTTCGCGTTCTTGCTGGTCACGTCGGCGCGGACGAGCAGCATCAGGTCGTCGACGTCGTCACCGGCGTCGACAAGCAGGCGGCGGATCGCGGAATCGCTCACCTCGTCGTCCACGAGCGCCGTCGGGCGATGGTGGAGGCGGACCATGTCGCGGGCGTAGCGCATCGGCTCGCCGAGCGGAAGCTTCAAGCGTCGGAAGGCGCCCGGGACGTGCTTCCGCGCGCCGACGTCCTCGTGGCCGTGGAACGTCCAGCCGCGGCCGGGCTCGTAGCGCTTGGTGTCGGCCTTGGCGAGGTCGTGGAAGAGCGCGGCCCAGCGCAGCCAGAGGTCGCGCCCGTCGGGTCGCTCGACGCCGATCCCGCGCTGGAGGTGCGCGAGGTTGTCGACGACTTCCAAAGTGTGGTAGAAGTTGTCCTTGTGACCGTCGCCGCCTACGCGCTCGACGCCGCCGAGCCGCGTCAGCTCGGGGAGCACGTGCTCCAGCACGCCGGTCTCGTAGAGCAGGCGGAAGCCGACCGACGGCGTCGGGCTGGCGAGCATTTTCCCCAGCTCGTCGGTGATCCGCTCCTGGCTCACGATCTCGATGCGCGCCGCCTGGTCTCGCATCGCCTCGATGGCGGCGGGTGCGACGGTAAAGTCGAGCTGGGCGGCAAAGCGCGCCGCGCGGAGCATGCGGAGCGGGTCATCCTCGAACGTGACGCCGGGGTCGAGCGGCGTGCGAAGCGTGCGGCGCTCCAGGTCTGCGCGTCCGTCGAAGCGGTCGACGACCTCGCCAAAGGCGTCGCCGTCGAGGCGGACGGCCAGGGCGTTGACGGTAAAGTCGCGCCGCGCGAGGTCCTCGGCCAGCGTCCCGTCCTCCACGATCGGCTTGCGGCTGTCGCGGCGGTAGCTCTCGCGCCGGGCGCCGACGAACTCGACGACGAGCCGCCCGCCCTCGTGCTCGACCGTCACCGCGGCCGTCCCGAAGGCGGGGTAGACCGCCAGCTTGCCACCCAGCGCGCCGGCGACGGCCTCCGCCAGCTCGATGCCGCGCCCGACAGCGACCACGTCGAGGTCGGTCGTCGGGCGGCCCAGGAGCGCGTCGCGCACGGCCCCGCCGACGGCGTACGCCTCTACGCCGACGCGTTCGGCCTCCGCGCCGATGCGCTGGAGAAGGGGTTCGTAGGGCAGAATGAGAGCGGGCACGGCACAAGCGAAACGGGTCCAGGAAGGTGCCCGGCGTGGCGAGCGGACGCAAGCGGGAGTCCGCGACTTGCCCCGAAGTTCGATCGCGCGCCCGTTCGTCGGGTCGCGCCGGGGAGGCGTCGCCGTGTCTAGGCGCCGTCGCGGACGAGCCACTCGCGGACCTGCTCGGTGACTTCGAGGGCCCACAGCAGATCAAGGTGCGAGGCGTGAGGCATCGTCCAGCGATGGTCTGCCGGCACGTCGAGCGCGCGCGCCGGGTCCTCGTGGAGGCCGAGCGCGCTGTCGAGCGGCACCAGCCCGTCGCCGATCGTGAAGTCGCGGACCCCCCCGCTCCCCGTCCCGAGCGTGGCGGCGACGAGGTAGCACGTCACGTCCGCCGGGAGCGGGACGTGCTGGCGGGCGTCCTCAGCCCGCTCAAATCGGTCGCGGTCCATCCAGTCGGCGTCGTGGAGACTGCCGTAGCGGAGGTCGGTAACGCCCGGGCTGCGCGTGTTCGAGACGGCCGCGAGCGGTCCTGAGTAGCGCGAGGCCCGCAGGGCGGTGTCGACGAGGTTGCCGAGCCGCTCCAGGGGCGCCCCGTGGTGCGGCGACCCGAGGCAGACGAGCGTGGTGTCAGCCGGGAGGGCGCCGCCGTCCTTCTCCAGGATTGCGAATGCGCTCCGGGTCACGAGCCCGCCCATGCTGTGGCCAACGACCACGAGGCGCTCGACCGGTACGGGCCACGCCGCGAGGAGCGCGTCGAGTTGGCGCGCGAGGTCGCGGCCGGTCTCGGAGATGTGGCGCCCGCTGTTGTAGCGCACCGCGAGGCGCGTCGCGCCGATCGCCTCGGCCCACTCGGCGCCCGGGTCGTGGCCGTCGCGGCGCCACTGGCCCTCGTGCATGCAGATGCCGTGCACCTGGAGGAGCAGCGTCGGCTGGGCATCCGGAATCGCCCGCCCGATGGTCGCCAGGTCGAGCGGCGCCTCGGCGTGGCGGAGGTGCATCTCGATGGCGAGGGGGTTGTCCTCGGCGGCGAGGTGATCGCCGAACGCGCCGTTGAGCGCAGCCACGACCGCCTCGCGAGCCGGCGCCTCGCCCGGCGTGCCCCGGTCCACGACCGCGAGCGCCCCGTCCACGCCGCGCCCGACGTGGCGCATCGTCCGGCGGACCGCTCGGTAGACGAGCCCTGAGATCCCGCCCTTCCGCTTCGAGGCTCCCGTCGGCCGCGTGACGACGGTGTGCATCGCCTCCACGACATCGGTGACACCCGTCGCGGCGGTCGTCGCGAGGCGGACGGCGCCGCGCAGGTCGGAGACGGAGAGGAAGCGAGCCATGGCAGAGATCGTGAAGCCGAAGATGCCGTCGTCGGCGTCGCGCCGCCAGCTCGTCGCGGACTACGCCGAGTGGTGACGATGGAGGAGGCCGCCTGGGCCGATGGGCCCAGTGCCGGGAACGGACGAGCTACGAACTGGCGTCGAGGCGTGGGCGTGGCCCGAGATCGACGACGTCGCTCGTCCGCGTGTAGAGGCCCCCGCCGAGGCGACCGACCGGTCGGAGCGCGGCCTGGTCGATACGCCACCGCTCGGCGTCCACGAGGTCGTCGCGGACGTGCAGGTGCTCCACCACGCCCAACACGACGCGCGTCTCGCCGACGTGCAGCGTCGTGTGCTCGCGGCAGGCGAGCGCCGCCGGGGCCTCAGCGATGCGGGGGACGTCGGTGCCGGGCATGGCGACGGTCGCCAGCCCGAGGGCGTCCGTCTCGCTCGCGCCCACTGGGTAGGACGCCGAGCTGGCGTGCATGGCCTCTGCGACCGTCTCGCTGACCACGTTGATGACGAAGGCGCCTGTGCGCTGGATGTTGCGCGGCGTGTCTTTGGGTGTTCCGTCCGCCGCATCGTCCGGTCCGAGCGCTACGACAGGCGGGCGCGAGCCCATCAGGTTGAAGAAGCTGTACGGCGCCGCGTTGACCGAGCCGTCGGCATTGAGCGTCGTCACCCAGGCGATCGGGCGCGGCACGACGAGCGCGCTGAGCAGCTTGTAGCGGTCACGGGCAGAGAGATCGGAGAGCGTGAGGTCCATCGAGCGGGCGTGTCCAGGCCCCTCTACCGTGGCGGTCGGGAAGAGTTCGGCGCGCGTCCGCTACCGAACCGTCACGAGATCGGCGAACCCCTCCAGAACCTTCGGCCCGATGCCTCGCACGTCCAGTACGTCTTCGACGCGTCGGAATCCCCCTTCCTCTTCTCGGAACGCGACGATCCGTGCCGCCAACGCAGGGCCGATCCCGGGCAGCGCGTCCAGTTCCTCCAGAGTGGCCGTGTTGAGGTCGACAAGCGGACCCGGCGAAGTTGCGTCGTCCACGCTCTCGGCGTCCGAGGCAGCTGGCGGCTCTGTGGCCACGACGGAGTTGCCGAACGCGAGTTGGGAGGCGAGTCGCTGGACCGATCGAGGCCCAATCCCCCGGACATTCTGAAGATCATCCGCCGTGTGAAACGGGCCGTTGGCCGTCCGGTAAACGACTAGACGTCTGGCGAGCGTCGGCCCGATGCCGGATACCGCCTGCAGAGCCTCGACCGAGGCCGAGTTGACGTTGACCCTTTCAGTCGGTGGTTGGGGCGCCGATGCGCGATCGGGACCCGCTGGTGCCGTCTCTTCCAGACGCACCCCAGCGGCTTCCGGGATCTCCTCGCGGGCGAACGGATCGATTGCCTGCGCGATGTGAACAGGTCTGGCTCGGAGCGCCACCCCAGCGTCCCTCGGCTCCACGCGGAGCTGCTGTTTGACCGTCTCTACCAGCGCGATGTAGTAGGGAGGGTCGAGGTTCGCATCGGGCTGGTAGGCATAGTTGAGTCCCAGAATTCGGACGATGGCCATCTGAGCCTCCTCTATGTTCCCCTGACGAAGGAACGTAAGCGCCGCAAGGCGACGCGCGCGAAGGGCCTCAGCTGCCGTCTCGCTCTCTGAGCACTCGAGGGCGAGCGTCTGTGCTACTTCCAGCTCGCCTGCCGCGTACTGCTCTTCGGCGCTGAGGAGTTCATCGGCGCAGGAAGTCTTAGCTGTCTGCTGTGCGTGTGCGAACGGGGCGGCCACCAGCATCAGCAGAGCCGCGCAAAGGCTATGTGCGAAGGGAGTCATGGCGCTAAAGAAATAGCCGTTGGTCTCGATTGCCAAGTCCATTGTTCCGAAATATTTACCGATATTCTGCGAAGGTTGCTACCTTGCTGGTGAAGGCACCAAGCCAACATGTCACACTTTAGTACGTCGGCGCTTGTGCGCGCGCACCTAATCAGTGTAGCCACCGGGTTCGCGTTCGACTGGCGTGCTGTCGGCGAGGAAGGCTAGCAGCGAGTCTAGGCCGGATGCGTCGGGCATCAGATAGCGGGGCCACCTCAGTGCCGAGACGGATGGCATCGAGGTCAGGTGGGCAATCAATCCCGATTCGGACGATGAGAGTTGAGCGTCGTCGATGTCCCTGGCGGTCCTGCATGCGTGCCACCCGGCAAGGTCCGCGGATCACGCGCACGCCGCCGGTCGGATAGGGTCCCTTCTGCTTGAACGAAAGGAGATGCCTCGCAGAGGTCGCCGACTGCGTGCGCCCTTCCGAACTCGGGTCGCCAACTCCACGCCGCCCTTCCAAGCTGGCGACCCGAGCTAGGCGGCGACGGGCGCCACCCCCAGCTCGCGGCCCAGCTCGGCGAGGGCGTCGAGCGTGAGCGACTGCGGGCCGTCCGAGAGCGCGTTGTCTGGGTCCGGGTGGGCCTCCACGATCAGTCCGTGGGCGCCCGCCGCGATCGCCGCGCGGCAGAGCGCCGGCACCCAGCGCCGCAGTCCGGCCGCGTGGCTCGGGTCGACGATAATGGGCAGGTGCGTCCGCTCACGCGCGACCACGACCGCCGAGAGGTCGAGCGTGTTGCGGGTCGCCGTCTCGAACGTTCGGATGCCACGCTCGCACAGCATCACGCGCTCGTTGCCGCCAGCCAGGATGTACTCGGCCGCCGCCAGCCACTCGTCGATCGAGGACGACATGCCGCGCTTGAGAAGGACGGCCGTTCGCGTCTTGCCGACCTCCTTCAGCAGCTCGAAGTTCTGCATGTTGCGCGCGCCGATCTGGAGCACATCGGCCTCGCGGGCGACGCCCTCGACATCGCGCGGGTGGAGGACCTCGGTCACAATCGGCAGGCCGTTCTCGCGGCCCGCGTCGTGCATCATCGCCAACCCGTCGAAGCCGAGGCCCTGGAAGTCGTAAGGGAGCGTGCGGGGCTTGAAGCAGCCGCCGCGCAGCATCACACCGCCGGCCTCGCGGACGCCGCGTGCCGACTCGAAAATCTGCTCCCGGCTCTCGACCGAACATGGCCCGGCGATCAGGATCGGTGGCTCGTTGCCGCCCACACGCACGCCACCGATTTCGATGACGGTGTCGGGGCGGTCGCCGCGGTCGACGAGCTTGGCGCGCTTCGCCTTGGCACTCGGCGTCCCCTTCGTCGGCGCCGGCCGGATGGGCGCTTCGCTCTGCGCGCCGTCGCCGGTCGAGCTGGCAAAGGCGCCCTTGAGCGCGGCCCGCTCAGTCTCGGCGCGGAAGACGGGGTACGAGCCCAGCACGCGGAGCGAGCGTGTGTGCTCGCCCGCCGCCTTGACCGCTTCGGCGACGGCCTCCTCGTGCATCCCACCCTCGACGTCAACGTAGAACAGGCTCTCGAACGGCGTCGTCGGGCTGGGGCGGCTCTCCAGCTTGGTCAGGTTGACGTCGGCGTCGGCAAGCGTCTGGAGGACACGGGCGAGCGCCCCGGTCTGGTGGTCGGTCGAGAGCACGAGCGACGTCTTGTGCGGCAGCCGGGCGTCCTGGGCGATCGGCTCGCGGGCGACGACGAGGAAGCGCGTGAAGTTGTCCTTCCGGTTGGCGACGTGCCGCTTGATGATGTGGAGCCCGTACAGCTCGGCGGCGTCCTCGCCCGCGATCGCGGCGCGCGTCGGGTCGCCAGCCTCGGCCACGCGCTTGGCGGCGCCCGCCGTGTCATCCTCGGCGTCGACGTGAACGCCGTCCAGGCCGGCGAGGAAGAGGCTGCACTGGCGGATCGCCTGGGGGTGCGTCCCGATGCGCTCGATCGTGCTGAGCGGCACGTCCTCGGTGGCGAGCAGGCAGTGCTCCACCTTCAGGACTTCCTCGCCCACGATGTGCAGGCCGGGCTCCACGAGCAGGTCGTAGACGCCCGAGATCGGCCCGGCCGTCGTGTTCTCGACCGGAAGGAGCGCGCGGTCGGCGCGGCCGCCCTTGAGCGCCTCGATCGCGCCGCCGAACGTTTTGCACCCGTCGTACTCCACCCCGCCGACCGCCGCGAAGTGGTGGCGCGCCGCCGAGTGACTGTAGCAGCCCGCCACGCCCTGATACGCCACGCGCAGCCCGTCGCTTTCGTCGCCCTGCTGGCGGATGGCCTGGAAGCGGACCGAGTGCCGGAGGATCTGCCGGTACAGCGTCGAGGCGAAGTAGCCGTCGACGCCGGCGTCCTCAGCAAGCTGGTGCACGCGCGAGAGCAGCGTCTGCTCGCGGGTGTCGTCTTGGATCGGGAGCGAGCCGTCGTCGGCCTTGACGGCGGCCACTTGGCCGACGAGTGCCTGGCGTTCGGCGAGCGCGTCGATCAGGCGGCGGTCGACGGCGTCGAGGTCGTCGCGGAGGGCGGAAAGGTCCGAGGGCCCGTCAGTGGGGGTGGCCATCGTGGAATCGGAAAGGGGCATAACAAAAAAGCCCGCCGGGTGGGCGGGCTCTGCGAGAAGGCACGGGTCCGTTTAGGACGCTTGCCGCCTCCGGCCCGCCGGACGCGCGTAGCGATACGCATAGGCGTACCAGCGAGTCGTAAATCGGCGGGCGGTGGGCATGGGGGAAGACTACGGGCTGGCGAGGGCTGGGGCAAGGGGTTTTTGCGAGACGGTCTCCGGGATCCGGATCGCCAGCTTGTCGCCGGTTGCTCGTGGGTTTGCCAGCTCGCGTGCTCGTGGGTTTGCCAGCTGGCGGCCAAGCGAGGGGAAAGAGGGCTAGGTGAAGGGGTCGGGAGGGGACCAGGGGCAGACGAGACGGCAGTGGGCGGGGGCCACCCGCTCGCGCCCGGCAGAGCCTCGCCGGAACCCTGCCCGCCTCACGTGCGCACTACCGCCCCGCCCCCCTCCTCACGCCGTGCCGCTTCCATTTCCCGACTACGACGACCTCGACGCCGTCGCCCTCGCCGACCTCGTGCGTACCGGCGAGGTGTCGCCCGCCGAGCTGGCGGAAGCGGCGCTCGCGCGCATCGAGGCGCGCAACCCAGAGCTGAACGCGTTTCCACACGTCGAGCCCGGCTGGGCCGTGCGCGAGGCGGCGGAGCGAGCCGGGCCGGGGCCGCTGGGCGGTGTGCCATACGCCGTCAAGGACCTGATGCACGCCGTCGCCGGGATGCCGATGCGCGCCGGCTCGCGGTCCATGCGAGGCGTGATCCCGGCGGCCGACGCCAACCTGGTCACCAAGCTCCGCGAGGCGGGTGCCGTGATCGTCGCCAAGACGGCGACGCCCGAGTTCGGACTGATGGGCATCACCGAGCCGGAGGCCCACGGCCCGACCCGCAACCCGTGGAACACCGATCACACGCCCGGCGGTTCGAGCGGTGGCGCCGCTGCAGCAGTCGCCGCCGGCATGGTCCCGATGGCGCATGCCAGCGACGGCGGCGGGTCCATCCGCATCCCCGCCTCCTACTGCGGCCTTTTCGGACTCAAGCCCTCGCGCGGGCGCGTCTCCGACGGGCCGACCATCGGCGAGCCGTGGCACGGCGCCTCGGCCAGCCTCGGCGTCACGCGCTCCGTCCGCGACGCTGCCGCACTCCTCGACG
>JAULKR010028003.1:0-12474 GCA_032356305.1 Prasiola linearis | reverse complement strand
GACGAGGACGAGATCGTGAACGGGTTCGCGGTTTCGGTCGGCAACGGGTACACGAACATATGGGTCGACCAGAACGAGAACGCCAACGCGTGGACGGGGCGCGACAAATGGCTGCGGCGCGTGATTCCGCACGAGTTGGGCCACATCTTCCACTACCGCGCGACGCGCTCGGCCATCGCGCCGTTCGACAACCTGTTCGCCGATCCCGTCCCGCGCGTCTGGACCGAGGGGTTGGCGCAGTACCTGACCGAGGAGTGGGACGCCGAGCGCGGCGAGCGCTGGCTGCGGCAGGCGGCGCTCGAAGGCCGATGGAGCTACTCGGACGGCGCGAGTCTGTACGGCGGACGCCTACTCTACGCGACGGGCAACAGCCAACTGCGGTGGTTCGCCGAGCAGTACGGCGACTCGACCTTGGCTGAGCTGTTCAGACACCGCACGCCCGTCCTCTTCGGCCTGGCGAGCGTCCATGATCCAAACGCCGCATTTCCGGCGACGATTGGCAAGAGCTACGGCGCGTTTACGCGCGACTGGCGGAGGCACGTCAACGCGCAGTACGGCGCCCTGGCCGTAACGCGCGACACCCCCGATAGCCTGAGCGCTCCGCTCCGCCTTCCGGGACAGTACCTGTGGGCCGTCCGCCCCGCGCCCGGCGGCGACACCACACGCGTCGCGATCCACCGCACCCGCAGTCTGGCCCAACCGATCCGCGAACTCGTCATCACCGGAGATAGAAGCCGAGTCGTGGATCGAGGACGCATCGTCGGCGCCCCGGCTTGGTCGCCCGATGGACGCTATTTGGCGTGGGCACGCACCGAATACGCCCGCTTCGGCTCGCTGCTGACCGACGTATACGTGCTCGACACCCAATCGGGGCGCAAGCGGCAACTCACGCAGAGCAGACGCGCGATGCACCCTGAGTTCGCGGCGGATGGGCGGCTGTCGTTCGTGGTGTCGGAGGGTGGATCGGCGCAGGTGTGGACAGCGCGCATCGGCGACGATTTAGCGTTGACTGACGTGCAACAGATCACGCGCCTTCCCGACGACACGCAGATCGGTAGCCTGGCGTGGCATCCGACCGACGACCTGCTCGCCGCGTCGCTGTTCGAGGCCGATGGGCAGCGCCGCATCCATCTGATCGACCCGCAGGCGGCGACCAACACGCCGGTTACGCCATCCGACCAGGACAGCCGAGAACCGATCTGGAAGCCCGACGGATCGCAACTCGCTTTCACCAGCCCGCGCGACGGCGTCCCCAATACGTTTCGGCTCGACCGAGCGACCGGCACCATCCATCGCCTGACCGACTTGGCGACGGGCACGAACGCCCAGGCATGGCTTCCACCGGATTCGACGGGCAGCGGCTACCTGCTCGTTACCACGTCCGAGAGCAAGACCGGAGACCGCGTCTACCGCGTCGCCGATACGCTGAGTCTGGCCGAACCGACGGACGTAGTCCCGACCGAGTACCGCGCGTGGCAGAAGCATCGCCCACTCGTCGTCATTCCAAGCATCGTCCCAATCGACTCGTCCTTGGTGCTGACGCGAAGCCGCTACAACAGTTTGGCAAACCTGACGCACGTGGCGTCGCTGCCATTTCCGTATGCCATTAACAACTGGGGCATCGGCGGGTTTACGAGTTGGGTCGAGCCGCTGGGCAAGCACACGCTGCTGCTCGCTGGCGGCGTCTCGCCCACCGATCTAGAGGGCAGCAGCGGCGGCGTACTTCTCTACCGCAACCAGACGCTGCGCCCTGTTCTCGACTTTACCGCGCTCTACTCACCGACCGGCGGTAGCGTCTATGGCGACAGCTTGTTTGAGGAGCGCTACGCCGAAGTCACCCTCGACGCCTTTTGGAACGTCGACGCGTGGAGCACGACGTATCGCGCGGCGGGCATCGGCATGGAAGTGGGCGTTCGCTATAACAAGCTAGTCGAACCCGACACGCCCCGTCGGTTCTGCGTCAGCATCAGTCCAGGCGACTGCCCTCCTCGTCCCGCCGATGCGCCGCCGGGGACTTTTTTCGATCCCCGACTGCCCGGTCCGGTCGGCAGCGGTACGCAGCTACACGCCCGAATCGGCGTTCAGACGCGGTTTCTGCTGCCCTACGCCTTCAACGATGTACACCCGCTCCACGCGGCGGGAAGCTTGCTGCGCCTGACCGCGCGCACCAGCGTACGAGGAACCGACTCGGGCTACCTCGACGCCGACGCCCGCGCCTACACGCTGCTGCCTGCACTGGGCGATCACCGCCTCTACGTCTACGGCCGCGCTCAGGCGCAGATCGGAGACGCCTACGCCCAAGACGCCGCCGGACTGAGTCGCTATCCCGTTTCGCAACTGGCCGTTCCTGCGTTCGGCACGCTCGAGTTGACCGATCAGGAATACGTGAGAGGCTACCGCACATTTGCAACCGGCGATCAAATGCTGTTCGCGACAGCCGAGTACCGCATGCTCATCGCTCCGAGCTTGCAAACGACGCTATTCGGCGTGATCTCGTTCGGCGCGACGAGCCTGGCGCTGTTCTCGGACGCGGGCGTCGTCTGGGGCACGCCGCAAGGCCGAGCGCACCAGTGGAGTATGGGTGCCGAGTTCAAAAACGCCATCCGCATCGGCGGCTTCTCGTTCGTCCATGCGCTGGGCATCGGCCAGCCGGTCGACGTGCTGTTCGGCCCCGACGACGCGACGCTCTACTACCGCATCGGCGGTGCCCTCCCCTTCTGAAACCTCGCTCCCTGCCACCATGAATCGCCTTCTGCTCGCCCTGCTGCTGATGATCGCCTCTACCGCATCCGCACAGACGTCTCTCCCGCTGATCCCAATGCCTGCCTCGGTCGACGTGCGATCTGGAACGTTTGCGTTCTCGACCGATACACGCATCGTCGTCGCGCCCGGCGATGAAGAGGCCGAACGCATCGCCGATATGCTGGCCGAATGGTTAGGCGGCGAAGGAGAAAAGCGTCCGCGCGTCTCGGCTACGACCGCTATCCCCGACAGCAGCATTGTCCTGACGAGAGACGCGTCCATCGTGGGCGACGAAGCCTACGTGCTCGACGTATCGCCCAACCGCGTCGAGTTGCGCGCGTCGACGGGCGCCGGTCTGTTCTACGCGGCTCAGACACTGCGCCAACTGTTTCCGCCGTCGGTCGAGCGAGCGGCACTGCGCTATCGCACATTCGAGATACCGGCTGTCCGCGTCGCCGATGCCCCGCGGTTTGCGTGGCGCGGGATGATGCTCGACGTAGCCCGTCACTTCTTTAGCGTCGGCGACGTCGAGCAGGTGATCGACTTGGCGGCGCGCTACAAACTCAACGTCCTGCACCTTCATCTGACCGACGACCAGGGCTGGCGGATCGAGATCCCCGGCTGGCCGCTGCTGACGAGCGTCGGCGGCGCGACCCAGGTCGGCGGCGGGCCGGGCGGCTTCTACACGCTCGACGACTACGACACCATCGTCCGCTACGCATCGGATCGCTACGTCACCATCGTCCCTGAGATCGACGTTCCGGGCCACGTCAACGCCGCCGCCGTCGCGTACCCATTCCTTAGTTGCGCCGACGAGCCTCCGACGGCCTACACCGGCATCCAGGTCGGCTTCAGCGCCCTCTGCACCGAAGATGATCGCACGTACGATTGGATCGGCGATGTCGTCCGCACGATGGCCCGCCACACGCCCGGCCCCTACCTCCACCTGGGCGGCGACGAAGCCCACGCCACCGACGAAGCCGCGTACGTCGCGTTCATGACCCGCGTTGGGCAGATCGTAGCCGACAACGGAAAACAGATGATCGGCTGGGACGACATCGCCAAAGTGCCCAACGCCGACCTGCCCTCCGGCACTGTCGCTCAAGTCTGGCGCGCGCAGATCGCCGAGACGAGAGCGCGCGTCGCCCAGTCCACCGCCGACGTTCTCCTCTCGCCATCGACCAACGCCTACCTCGACATGAAGTACGACGACGACACCAGCATCGGACTCAAATGGGCAGGCACGACGACGGTCGAGGAGGCCTACGAGTGGAATCCCGAAACGCTGATCGAAGGTCTTCCCGCTGACCGACTGCTCGGCATCGAAGCGCCGCTGTGGACCGAAACCGTCGCCACATTCGACGACTTGACGTTCCTCGTCCTGCCCCGCCTCCCCGCCCTCGCCGAGGTCGGTTGGACAGCGCAATCGCAGCGCGCGTGGCCCGACTTCCGAGCACGCTTAGCCTCACACGGAGCCTTCTGGACGTCCGCCGGACTCACCTTCTACCACAGTCCGCTAGTCGACTGGCAGATCGCGCGGTAGACGAGCAGCTTATGCGTCGCCGTCCAACTCCGCCTCCAACCCAAGCGCCGCCTCGACCAACCGCTCGCGAATCGTGCCCAGGTCTTCGCGCTGATCCACGTAGCGCTCCATCGCCTCGCGCAGGCTCGACTCGCGCGTGACGACGGTCCGGCGCTGCCGTTCGATGGGCGCGACGATGCGATCGATGGCGGCAATCGTGTCGGCGGTTTCGAGCGCTGAGCGGATGGCCGCTTTGTCGACGTTCGCGGCTTGGCTCTCGGCGATCTCGTAGCGCACCCGTACGACGGCATCCGCGATGTCGTGCCGGGCGATGGCGTCGAGCACGAAGCGCGTGGCATCGAGGGTATCGTCGGGGACTTTGCAGTCGACGCTGACGAAGCAGCGTGCAGGTGTCGCGCGAAAATCGACGCGGCTGACCGCGTGCGCGTCGTCGGGGCGGACGAAGCGTTTGCCGGGTTCGCTGTCGGGGTCGAGTTGGAGGATGACGAAGCCCTTTTGCTCGTCGGCCTCCTTAAACGAGACGCGCTCAATGCTGCTCGAATAGACGACCGGCGGTCCGTCAGGGTCGCTGTTCAGGTTTTGGTGCCGGTGAATGTGCCCCAGCGCGACGTAGTCGATTTGCGAGCCTTCGGGCACTAGGTGCGACACCTCGAACTTGGGTTCGTGCGCGATCAGACTCGCCCGCTCGCTGTGGCTGAGTTCGGCGCCCGTCACGCTGAAATGCCCCATCAAGACCGTCGGCAGGTCACGCCTCTCCTTAGCGACATACGCCGTGATAAACCGCTGATACAACTCCTCGATCTTGTCGCGGATCTCGTTGGGCGGAAGGCCGCGCATGTCATCACGCGCTAGGATCAGACTGCGGATCGGCCAGGGGAACGCGAACAGTTGCACGTCGCCACTCTTGGTCGGAATGATGTCAGGCGTGGGCCGGTTGTAGACGCGCACCTGCGGTTTTCCATCCGATAGCATTCCGCCCAGATGCCCAAAAATGTCGAGCGCCGAGGCCTTGCCGAAGCTGACCGGGTGATCGTGGTTGCCGACGATCATCGCGACTGGAATGCCCGCGTCGACGATGGGCTTGAGGCATTCGACGAACGCACGCTGCTGGGTCGTCGTCGGCGCGGCGGTGCGGTAGGCGTCGCCTGCGAACAGGAACAGGTCGATGTCTTCAGCTAAGGCCGTTTCGACCATCGCATCGAAGCTCGTGCGGAAGTCGATCAGGCGCGTGTTCTGCCCCGTCACCGGGTCGATGCGTCCGTGGCTGTCGACGCCGATGTGGATGTCGGCGGTGTGGAGGAGTTTGATCATGTCGCTTCGCTTACCAGCCGACGCGCCCTCGGTCGACGTCCGCCTCTTCCTCGGCTTGCGGAGCGTCGCCTTGCGGGATGATGTCGTCGGCGCGCATGTACGTCGGTTGAGGGAAGCGATTGCTGGTGTCGATCAGGTCGCGGTTGACCAAGCGCTGAAGGAAGTTGCCGCTGACGAACATGGCGTTGTGCGCGCCCTGCCCCCACCACGTGTCGCGAAACGCGATGCGGCGGTCGTTGAAGCCCACCCATGAGCCGATGACCAGGTCGGGGTGCATCGCCATGAACCAGCCGTCGGCGTTATTCTGCGTCGTGCCGGTTTTGGCGGCCAGATCGAGGCTGCCCGGAATGCTGTACTGACCGCGCAGGCGGACCGCCGTTCCGCCGGATTGGAGCGCGCCGCGCATGATGTCGACGACGGTCCACGCGGTGTTCTCGGGCAGCGCCTGACGGCTCGACGGCTCGGCTTCGTAAAGCACGTTGCCGAAGCGGTCTTCGATGCGCGTTACGAGCGTCGGCTGGAGGTAAATGCCGCCGCGTGCGAGCGTCGTGTAGGCCGTCGTGAGTTCGAGTAGCGTCACGTCGGACGTGCCCAGTGCCAAGCTCATGTAGCACTCGGGCGACACGTCGTCGGGGACGAGTTGGCTGTCGATCCCCATCCGCTCGGCATACTTGACGACGTTGGCCGGGTTGACCATTTCGACGAGTTGGGCCGTCACGATGTTATCGCTCGACGCGAGCGCGTAGCCCAACGTCTTGTCGCCGCCGCCGCCCATGTTGCCGGGCGACCAGCGCTGTCCGGCGCAGGTACCGGTCCCGTTCCACGTGTAGCTAGTCGCCGGAAAGTAGGTGTCGGGCGAGTAGCCGTTGTCGACGGCGACGGTGTAGACGAACGGTTTAAACGTCGATCCTGGCTGGCGTTTGGCTGCGGCGACGTGGTCGAACCAGTCTTCTTCGACATCGCGCCCGCCGACCCAGACTTTGACATAGCCACTGCGCGGGTCGATAGCGACGACGCCCGTTTCCAGCCGCGTCTTGACCGATTTTAGATGGGTCATGAACTCCTTATCGGCTCTGAGCGAAGCCAGCGCTTCGTCAGCGGATAGGCTGTCGACGGCTTCGCGGTAGCGGTCGGTGTTCCTGACGTAGCCGTCGACCAGATTGGCGTTACGCTCCCAGAAGTAGGCGAAGGGTTCGACGGTGCCCTCCTCGGCGGCCCGGAGGTAAGGCGCCGTGCTCTGCCCCAGGTTGGTACCGCCACGCCGTCCCCAGTCGTAGTCGACGACGGCTTGCAGGCCAGGCATTTCCTCTCTGACGGCTTCTGCGGCTGCGATCTGCAAGCGGCTGTCGATGGTCGTGTAGACGCGCAGACCCTCGGCGAGGACGTTGCGATCGTTCTCTTCGCCCCACTTTTCGAGCCACTCACGAACGTGCAACGCAAAGTGGGGAGCGATGCTAGCCGTGACCGCGCTCGACCGGTACTCGGTGACGGTCGGCTTGTCTTTCAGGCGTTCGTAATCGGCTTCTGCCAACACACCGCGTTTAACCATCTGAGACAGGACGACGTTACGCCGCTTGGCCGCGTTCAGCGGGTTGCGATACGGGTTGTTGCGCGAAATCGCCGTCAGCATGCCGACGAGTTGGGCGCCCTGGATCGTGTCCAGTTTGGCCGCCGATGTCGAGTAGAACGTCTGCGCAGCGGCCTCAATGCCGTACGCGTTGTTGCCGAACTCGACCGTGTTGAGGTACATCTCGATGATCTCGCGCTTGGTGTAGTTGCGCTCGATCTGGACACTCGTTAGCCACTCGCGCATCTTCCGCGTGACCGACTGGTCGAAGCCGATGTCGCGGTACAGGTTACGCGCGAGTTGCTGTGTCAGCGTCGATCCGCCTTGCGTTTTGAAGCCCGGAATGTTTAGCTTGGCCATGACGGTCTGGCCGACCGCCGAAAACGTCCGAAACAGGTCGATGCCCCAGTGCTCGTAAAAGCGGTGATCTTCGGTCGCGACGAGCGCCGTTGTGACGTTGGCTGAGATGCTGTCGTACGGTGCCCAGGAGCGGTTCTGGAGCACGTGATAGCGCGTCAATTCCTTACCGTCGGCGGTGTAGGCGATGGTAGCGAGCGAGATGTCGGGCTTGATGATGTCCTCGTACGGCGGGTTCGACGCCGACAGGTAAATCAAGAAGATGGCGATCATAAGCACGCCCGCGAAGACAGCGCCTGCTACCCACGACAGCGCGTAGGCCGCCGACGCTATCTGAGGATTGGGGAACTTGCGCTCCCAGAAGCCCCTGATGCGCTCGCGCTTGCCACCGGATCGGCGGACGTCAGGGTCGTTGAAGTAACGATTCAACTCGTCTTCGGAGTAGTCGGGCACAGCGGTAGCGCGGGTGGGAAAAGAGAGGGCAGAATACGCAGGACCAACGTCCGTTGTGCCGAACCGCACGCAAAGATGCAGTCCGTTGACGCGTCGGCTACGCTACAACGTCCAAAGGCAGCGCCTCGTACCGAACCGCCTCGCCATCGGCCCAACGGAGCAGTTCGAACCCGCTGCCTCCTAGCCGAGCGAACGTCCGCTGCGCGAACCAGGCGCCTGTATTCAGATACTCGCCGCGTGATACGCCTAGAACGTCCGCGTCCAGATGTTCAGCCCAGTGGCTGTGTCCCATCACGACGGCATCCGCCTCGCCGCTTGCCAAAACAGTGCGCGCATGCTGCCGAAGTCCTTCGACCTGCCTCGTGTCGACCGGCAATCCGCGCAGCCCGTGCGACGAACGCAGCGCCAGCCCCATGCCTACGTCGGCAGGTAGCAGCTTCCACAGCGCGACGGGCAACCGGGCACGCAGAACAGGACGCAGCCGACGGTACCATCCACCGGGCGCATGCCCGTCGCCGTGGTGTAGGTGGAGTTTGAGCGGTGGGCCGTCAGGTCGCGGCACGAACTCCGTCAGCCCGTCCATCACCAGCCGAGCACCGATCTCGCGCGTCAGGTAGCCCCCATGCCACGGATCGTGGTTTCCGGCGAAAACCGTCACGCGCACGCCCGCATCGGCCCACCGCGCGAGTAGCCCGAACAGCCGGGCCGGAGGTGGTGGGACGGCGTGCCGATGCTCGATCCACGCCTCGAACAGATCGCCGAGTAGCCACAGCGCGGCGACTTTGCCCTCGAAATGGGTCAGGCAGTCGACTAGGTCCTGCTCGTCTCTTCGGCGCGTTGCCGGATCGCGGCCCAGATGTAGGTCGCTAACGAAGAGGTGGTCGGTGGGTAGCGGCATGGGCTTGGGAGAAGCCGCAATCTACCTCACCCAAATCGGACTATTGGAAACAGCGCCCGCGCCGAACACCGACGTCAGTTGGCGTTGAGATAGACCACTGCTGCAATCCGCAAACCGAACCCGCCTCCGCCGTACGCCAGATTGTCCGGGTCGCGCTGGAACGTCGCCGGGTTGATCGCCTCGTTGACCGGCGACAGCCCCACGCCAGGCACGCCGAAATCGACGTCGAACAGGTAATACGGCTCGATCATCAACGGCCCCAGCCCGATCTTGACGAACGGACCGGCATAGATGCGCATCTCGTCGGAGATCTCTGCCCAGTGCTGATCGTCGATTTCGATCGTCGTGCCCACGCGCGTGGAGAATCGTGTCGTCCCCAGTTCGGCTCTCGCTCCAATCGTCACGACCGACAGCCCAAATGGAGAGTAGATCCCGTTGTCCTGAACGGCGGCTGCCATCGAGAAGTACACGCTGTTGCTGCTCACCCGGAGCGCCCTCCGAACGGACGTGCCGTTGGTCCTCCCTTCTGCTGCGCGCTCCTGCTCGCGGAGATTAAAGCCCAGATCGAAGTAGAGCCGCGACAGATAGATGCCGACGCTCCCCGTCAGTCCGTCGAAATATCCGAACGAGTCCATCTCCTCGGTCAGGAAGTCGCGCGTTTCGTTGTACCGATCCGCAACAAAGTTGAGTCCGTCCGGGCTTTCGAGATGCGCCTGATAGCCCAGGTCGATGGACATCGTCACGTACTCGCCCGATTGCCCCCAGAGCGACGACGCTGCACAAAGTGACAGAAAGCCGGCCAAAACGTAGGGCCGAAGGCGAGAAGAGGGCATGAGCGCGGAGGAGTCGGAGAAGTCAGCGCGCCAGACTGCGGGCTACGCTCAACCTAGCCGACGCTGCCGCCGATTACTCTCCCTAGAACACGTGATTCTTGCTCCAGCTAGGCGCCAAGAACCTGTTGCAACGTCTCTGCATGAAGCCGATGTCCTCCGACGTAGCCTACACGTTCGTACGGCAGCGCGGCCTCGTTTAGTCGCGTTTCCAGCGCGGCGACGCGGTCGGGCGTGGCGAAGTAATCGCTATCGCCGACGACTATTGTCAGTCCGGGCAGGCGGGCGCGGTGCGCGTGGAGGTCCAGGTCGTGCGGAACGTCGCCGCCCCAGACGACGACACGGTCGACGCGCGTGCTGCCCAATGCTGCCCATCGTGTAGCCGTCGCTGCGCCTTGCGAGAAGCCCAATACGGTGAGGTGAACGTGCGGGCGGCGCGATCCGATCTCTTCGCGTGAAAGGGCGTCGAGGTAGCCCAGTTGGTCGCGGACTTCGTGCGCTTTGTCCTCACGTGTCATCCACGACGCGCCGACGCGCTGGTAGCCATCGTCGAGGTAAAAGCGCGATAGGGCTTCCGGCACGATCACGCGCAAACTCGGCCCGGCCAGGGCGCGGAAGTGACGGGCGAAGTATTTGGCTTGCTGTCCGTAGCCATGCAGTGCGACGACGACACGTGAAGCCGTCGGCGATCCCAGCGCGAAGTACCGCGCCGTCCGCCGGACCGTCAGGTGGTGCTCGTTGGTCGCGTCGAGCGGATCGGACGTGCGAGGATCGCCGGTTACCGGTTCGTCAGCCATCGACTGAGAGGACGCGTTGCGCTTCGCCGCGCATCCGGTTGTAGACGGCGCGCAGCCCGCGCGTGCGCGTCATGCCGAGCATCTTGTCGAGGCCGAGCGCGTGCAGAGCGTCAGCCGGAGCCGAGGCAATTTCGTCAGCCGTCGCGCCATCGAACGACTGGACGAGGACGCTCGTGAAGCCCCGCGCCGTCGGCGACTCGCGCGGAACGTCGGCCACCAAGTGCGCCCGGTCGTCACGCTTGTCGACCATCAGAAAGACCGGCGATTGACACTCGTGGACCATGTTCAAGCCCGCGTCGCGCAGGGTGGCGTAGTCGGGCGGAAGGTCCGGGAGTTCGTCGGAGTAGTCGAGCAGCAGTTCGAGCCGGTCGGTCCCGTCGACGCTCTGAAACAGACTGGCGATGTCGTTAAAGCGGGCGCTCATCGGTCGCGCGGCGTTCCGGGTGTCGCGCCCCGTGCAATCGGCACGGAGACCAAGTTGCCCCACTCGCTCCAACTGCCGTCGTAGTTCTTGACCTTATCGTAGCCCAGCAGGTATTTGAGCGCGAACCACGAGTGGCTGCTCCGCTCCCCGATGCGGCAATACACGATGGCGTCCTGATCGGGCGCGAATCCAGCCTCGGAGTACAACGCCTCCAGTTCGGCAGCCGATTTGAATGTGCCGTCTGGGTTGACCGCCTTGCTCCACGGCACGTTGTGCGCTCCGGGAACGTGTCCGCCGCGCATCGCCCCTTCCTGCGGATACTCGGGCATATGCGTCAACTCTCCGGCGTACTCGGCAGGCGAACGGACGTCGACCATCGGACGCTTGGTCTCGATAGCGATCATCACCTCGTCACGGAATGCGCGGACGGAAAGGTCAGCGGGGTGGGCTTCGTACGTGCCACGAGGAAACAGGGGGCGATCCTTGGTCAGCGGGCGATCTTCGGCGATCCACTTGGCACGTCCGCCGTCCATGATCTTGAGTTTGCTCTCGTCGTGCCCGTACAGGCGGAAGACCCACAGAGCGTAGCAGGCCCACCAGTTGCTCTTGTCGCCATAAAAGACGACGGTCGTGTCGGTCGAAATGCCACGCGCTGCGCACAGCCGGGCAAACGCATCGGGTCCGACGTAGTCGCGAACGACTTGGCTCTGGAGGTCGTTAACCCAGTCGAGTTTGACAGCTCCGGCGAGGTGTCCGGTTTCGTAGAGTAGGAGGTCTTCGTCGCACTCGACGAGGCGGAAAAGGTCGGTATCGGCCTGATGTTCGGCCACCCAATCGGTGGAAACGAGCATGTCCGGGCGAGCAAACGACGTCATATAGAGAGGCGGTGGGTGCATCTGATCAAAGATAGGCGCGGTCCTCAGCGGGGCGCAGCACACGCGAAAGCGTGCACTCGGACGGCGTTCCAACGCACACATTCCGCACCTCGCCTTCATCCTCTCCACCAGAGCACACCGATGCCGCACAAGCGCCGACGTTCCGTGACATCTCGGCCCATCGCCTTCCGTTCTATATCCCACGACACAAGGTCGCCTATTCCACCCAACCCCCTCCTACCATGCGGACCCTCTCTCTCCTCGCCTTGCTCTTCGCCTTGGCGATCCCCGCGCAAGCCCAACGCAACCAACGCTCCGCCGACTCTCCGCCCGGCGAGCGTACCATCGAACGATTCGACCGCTCGGTCGATCTGACAGACGCCCAACGCACCCAAATGCAAACGCTGCTCCAGAGTCACGCCGACGAACGCCAGGCCGAGCGTGAGCGAATGCGAACGGAACGCCAAGCCCTCCAAGACCAACTCCTATCGGTCTTGACGCCCGCGCAAAAAGCAAAACTCGAAGCCGAGCAAGCCGAACGCCGCGACGAGCAGGTCGACCGACGAATCCGCCAGATGACGCGCCAACTCAACCTGACCGACGCACAGCAAACGCGCGTTCGCACCCTGCTCCAAGCACAACCCACACGGCAGGATCGCAACGCCTATACGAATCCA
>JAULKR010027892.1:0-12476 GCA_032356305.1 Prasiola linearis | reverse complement strand
GGATCGCGGTCCACTTGGCGTGCGCCCGCACCCGTCGAAGCTGAACAGCGACCCCAAAATGTTACCGACCACGGAGCCGGTGCCCGCGCCCCCTCCGCCTGTCGCGCCGCCGAAGATGGAAGCAATCAGATTGTCGGAAGACATTTCGAACAGCTTGTCAGAGATCTTCGTGAGCGCGTTCAGGGCCGCGTTCTTGAAGGCATCCCAGATCGAACCGCCTTCCTGAATGGTGTTGCGGAAGTCGGAGAAGAAGCCCTTGAGCGTGCCCTTTGCGAAGTCGGTAGCCGCCTTGAACCCTTCGGGGATTTTGCCGGTCGTCTCACGAAGGCCATCCCATGCGTCTTTGCCGGTCTTGCCTGCCAGACGGATTGCCGCCCCGGCGCGTTGGGCCGCTCCGCCGGCTTTCTCCGTCTCGGTGGAGAGTTTGCCGACCTCAGCAGTGATGGCCTTGAAGAAATCGCCAGCATAGTCGCGCTGCGCGCCGCCCCATGCCTTCTGTATCTGCCGCGCAACGTCAGTGTCGGCATAGGGATTGGGAATATTCCCGGCGAAGCCATATTGCCCCGGAGCACCGAGGTTCCCCAGCCGCTTCTCAATACCCCATCCTTCGAGCGCGCTGTTGATCTTCTTTATGAGCAAATTGACTTGAACCACCGCCTCCTGAACCATGTAGCTCAGGCCGTCGATGAACTTGTTCCCCGCCGCGATCGACAGATATCCGAGCGCGTCCGGCCAATTCGACCACGCCGCCTTGACAACCTCATAGGCGCCCACGACACCGCCGATGATGCCGTTGATCGCAGCCTTTGTCGTTTGCACTACCGCCGTCCAGACCCGCGAAAACAGTGGCGACAACGCCGCCACGACAGGTGCGAGCAGTTCCCGCACCCCGCGTGCCGCAACATTCATGGTTGCTTGCATCACCTTGCCGAACGACACTGATTTACCCGTCGCTTCGCCGATCTCGTATCGCAGGCCAGCGAAGCCGATGGCCGCAGCGCCAGCCGCAGCCGTCAACAGCGGGAACTTGGTCAGCAGGCCGGTGAGCATCTTGCCGGATTCACGGAATGCGCGGCCTATGCCTCCTTCGCCGGGTCCGTAGATCGTCGCAATCTGCGAGCCCTGCTGTACCGCAACCATCAACGGGTTCATGCCACTGGCGAGGCTCACGAAAACGTCGTTCAACTGGAATGCAAGATTGCGCTGCTGGAAGGCGGCCAACTTCGCATTGGTGGCGTTGATCTGCAGCGCCGCGCTGTTGGCGCGAACGGCCACCGATGCACTGGACATGGAAGTAGAAACGCGGCCCGATGTGTCGGAAAGGCTTTGAACCTCTCGCTCGGCGCGAGCGGCTGCGCCCGTCAGGGATTTGAGATCGCCCTCGGCTTTCCGCGCGCCGGAGGCTTCGACAGCAATGCCAAGCCGTGCAATGTCAGCCATGCGCTGCCTCCTTTCCGGGATTCGATATGAGAATTGCCGCCATCGCTCTTGCGATAACTCTCTCGACGCCGACCGCTGCCCAGGAAATCGGTGCGCTGGCATCCAACTGCTGGAACCTTGGACCACTTGCTAAGAGCAAGGTGCCGCTGTCAGTAACCTTTGATGTTACACTTGACCCGGCTGGTCACGTTACTGACGTTGATGTCGTCAACTTTAAGCCAAACAATCGCACGATGGTGCGTTCGGCTTCTCGGGCTATTCAAATGTGCGGACCTTACCCAAGCCACGGCACAGCGGCGCGTGTCACGATGCGGTGGGACGCTGTAGAAAGCGACCTCATCGACCCGTTCAAGGACTGACGACCCGGCCAGTCGGAGACCCTCGAATGGGTTGCGTCCCGTCGCTGGAAAGCGAAAGGCTGTGGTCGTCATTCGATTGTCAGATAGTCGGCGGACGCCCCGTAGAGCGCCCGCCTTTGGAGGTTAGGCTGCTTTCTGCTCGTCCGCCGCCGTCTGAATACGGCTATAGTCGAGAAGGTCTAGCTGGTTCTTGTTGACCAGCATTGCGGGAACGACCGGAAGGCCCAGCGCGAACCAGAGTTCACCAGCCGCGCGCGTCCCGAATGTCTGGCGAGACTCTGTGACCATGCGGACGCGATTGCCTTCTGCTTCGGTCGTATCCTCGCCTTCGCCCAGTTTAGCGGTTGGCTTGTCGGCGCGCTTGCCGTGAAAGTGCTTCGCGAGGACGCCGTAGCATTCGCGTTGATAAGCCTGCACCCGCTCACGGGCTTCTCCGTCTTTGATGCGGGTGCTGTCGATACCGAACAGCCAGCCATTTACCAGGTCCAGCTTGAGGCAAACCGCTTCCTGATCGCCACCACGGCCCCAAGGTGTGTGCATGACGCACATACCTTCAGACAGAATTGGATCACGCTTCACCCGCTGAAGCTGGCCCGACCAGTTGAGGCCCATCGCCTCGACGATCGGTTTGAGTGCAATGAACGTTCCGTCGTCGGCTTCGAAGCCGAAGAGAGTGTCACCTCGGAAGTTGACGGTTACGATGTTTGTCATATTGATTGCGCTCCTCGCGCTGCGCCGACTAGCACTCGGCGTCCACTAGGGTTGCGAGGTGGGGGCGGGTGGCCAGTGGAAAACCAACCCGTCCCCACACCTCAGCGCGCCGGTGCAGCGGCGCATTCCGAGAGCGACCCGGAATTCTTTGAATCTACAGCACCATTCGGCGGGTTCATTGCTAATCAAGCGCTTGTCCACCGGTCTTGCGAATTCTGTGAATGTTCTGCCTTTGTTGGATTGACGCGCAGCGTGGTTGCCAGCCTTACGCATCTCGTACGCTGATAAACGGTGCCATGCCGATTGATGGGTGTGCGTCCGGGGGGGGGGCGTTATACGGCAACGAGTCCGTTCAGGATCGATGCCAGCAACTGATCGTGAGCCGTTCCGCCAGATGGCATCGACCGCTCGAAATGGCGCGGAAACACCGTTCGGAGTGCGCGGGCTTGCAATTTCAGGTCCGTGTCGGATGCGGCCTTCGCTTCGGCCACGCGATCGAACGATAGCATCCATCCGCGATCTTCACGTTCACTTTCGGCCACCATCTGGGCGGCGGTGATCTCGTGCCGACCGTACCGCCCTGCCCGCTCTTCCTTCGCTCGGGTTCTGGCAGCATCGACATGGGCGAAATCAGCGAACGCCTTTGCGACTGCGCTGTCTTCTTCGGCAATTTTCTGGACGACGGGCAGCGCAACAGCAGGCGCAAGCGCGGTGAACTTGAGGAACTGGCGACGCAGCATCACGCAGCCTCCAGCACACGGGCAACACCGCCATTCAGGACAGGCTCCGGGCGCTTGGGTTCGGCGAATTGGCCAGCACCATCCTCGCCACGGCGAAAGAACGCTGCGACTTCGGGGTTGCGACAGAGTGTGGACAGCGGTTTATGGTTGGCGGTAGCCATGCCTGATCTCCTAAGGATCGGGTTTCGGTTAGGGCCGGTTTCGGGGTTGCACCCCCTTGCCGGTCCGTTCTATTTATACGCGCAACAAAAGGCAGTCAACATTAAATGCGCGCAGAAAAGAAACCCAGGGGACGTCCGCCCGTCGACACTGAAGAGGTGTCGGTGCGTATGCCCCGCGACCTTCTAGTCGCGCTCGACGCCTTCATTGCAGATGAGGTCGATGCCCCCTCCCGCCCCGAAGCCGTGCGGCGTCTGCTCCGCGACCACCTTACCGGTCTGCGGCACCTCAGGATGCAGGCCCGCTCCGCTCCCTTTCGGAAATAGCCGCTTGCTCTGCCCCGACCGCCCTGCGCCAAGCAGCATCGGCCTTCAATAGGGCCCGCAACTCCCATCGCCGCACCCGATGGCCGGACAGTGCCAGCCAGTGGGCGATCTCATTGAACGCCAGGGCCTGCGGTGCGCCCATGCCCCATTGCCGGGTAAGGCTGACATCGAAGAACCATTCCCACAGATAGGCTGCGATGGGGTTAGGGTTGGCTTCCGGCGCTTCGTAGCCGAAGTCATCGTTGCGCTGACGGCGGGTGCGCCCATCCCGGTCCGTTATCGTGTCGTAGCGCCCCGCGATGGCGAGTGCGTCACACAGACTTGCCGTCAGCCCTTGGTAAAATTGGCGCGGTTCTCCGACGCCTTTGCGACTTGATAGTAGATCCATCCATGCGCCTTGAGCGCGGCGCGAACGTTCTCGGCATTAAAGGCCACATCTATGTCGCCGAGCGTGTTGTCGCCCCATTCCCATCCGACCACAGAGGCGACCGCGCGGTCCAGAAACTCGGCTTCATACGCCTCAGCGCGCGGTTTGACGCCAGTGTCGAGAAGACGGTCGGCGTGTTTGCGCGACGCATCGCGGACCACATCCGCCTCCTGTGACACGATCTCAAACGTAACGCCCATCGGATTGCCGGACACGGGGTGGCGCAGTTCGAGCGTGAAGGGCTTGTCCGGCTGGACGAGTGTGGAAAGGTCCATCAGGCTTCCACCTCGATGATTTTCTGCACGAAGCCGACCGTGAACTGCTCCACGATGAAGTCTTCGTTACCACCTCCGGGCCGGGCCGGGCCCATGACAACGCCGCGCGAGAATTGCGTCGTACCGTCGGGCAGAACGCGACGGAACGCGTAGTAGTCGTCTGTGTCGGCGGCAGCACGAAGCGCATCTTGACCAGGGTCTCCAGCGTTGCGCGCCACTTCGATCACGGGGTCGCCAGCGTTGCGGACGCCCTTTTGCTTCCCACTCACGTCTTCGTCGACCGTGTCGTATGTGAGCGGGTTGTCGATCGTGGACCAATCGCCCGCGCTGCCCACCGACGCGATGGGTATGAAGGTCAGCGCTGCGTACTCGCTGTCGTCGAGGTCTGCGGGCTGCGGCGTGGAGCAGATCGATGTGACCGTGCCCTTGTAGACGTGTTTGACGGCCATTGTATGCCTCCTATGTCAGGCTCAATCCGCGAACATGCGGTAGCGAATGGTGACCGGAACCTCATAGGAGGCGTCGGTCTGGATCCCGCCGGAAACGGTCGGGTATTGCGTGATCTGCAACGTGCCGGAAGGCGTTGTCAGTTCGGTCAGATAATCGAACTGCCGCGCGATTTTCGCGGCTTTGCGCGTAACTTGGATGGCCCCGGCGTTCGGGCGCTCGACCACCGTGACCTGCATCAATCCTTCGAACAGATACGGCCCGTCGGACAGGAACGGCGCGTCGGTTTCGTTGGGCTGCAAATCGGCTCTGACATATCGCCCGCTCTTCGGTGGACTGAAGTTCCGGTTGGGCCACGAGATGGGCCATATGCCTGCAGTAGCCTTCAGATGATCGAACAGTGCCGTGGCAATGTCGCTTTCAACGTCGAGCGGCATGGGCTAGCCCTTTCGAATGTCAGATGGGCTCAGCGATAATGAAGTGTGCGACCGGCTTGCGGTGGCGCTGGATGCGCTGGGCGATGAACCTGCTGTGACAACCCACGGGCGCACCGCGATCGACGGTGCGCGCCGCATACTCGCGGCGCTGCAACTCGGCATCATCGCCAAGGGCGAGAACATCGATCGCTCGTACGATCCACCCGCGCCGGACTAGGCGTCGCCGAACTCCCGCGCGACTGCGTTGACCGTGGTCGTCCACTTCTGCGCTGCCAGCGTCACCCACTGCCGGCCAAGCCGTCCGTTGGCACCGTAGTGAACTGCACGGGCGTAGTTTGCCGTCCAAACGCCGTAGATCGTGTCCTCGATGGTGGCACCTGCGATCTGCAACGCGAAACCGTCACCACCTGAAACTGGCGAGGCGCGGTCGCCCTTCGGCGCGAACCTGATATCGGAGGCAGGTGCATTGAGCGTCACGGCAAAGCTGGCCCGAAGGAACCCGGTGTCGACGGGCAGATTGCCGCCCTTCGCCACCGGCGTCTGGGCCTTCGCGAACGTGCGCTGCACTGCTTCTTTGAAGATGGCCTCCTGCAACTCGATGGCTTTGTCAGCGAAGCCCTCAACCTGCGCCGTAAAGGTTTTCAACGGTTCGGCCTGTAGTCGATGCGCGTGTTGACCACGCACCGGCAGTTGATTGTTTCTTCAGCACCGCCCGCAGGATCGCCAGGGTGCATCATGCGCCGCCCGCGCGGGGTCGTGAACGCCTCTCCGAAGCCCACCGTCTCTCCATCCATGACCGCATGGCTGAATCGTACTCGTCGGTCGCCTGCGCTGTCCCATGTGCGTCGGATTTGTCCCGGTAGTATCTTGCCGGTCTCGACCAACTGCGAAAGCGCCTCATACGCCGCCGTGTTGAGGCTGCGCAGCGCTTCCGTCCGTCCAATGGTATCGCCACGTAGCTTCAACAGGCGATCGCTGTAGCGGCCTGCAATGCGCTCGATTTCCGCCTTGGTCAGCGACCGACCTTCCCGTTCCACCTTGGCGAGTGTTTGGTCGAATCTGCGATCGCGTTTCGCCCGCTGACGATAAGCCGCAAAATCCCCCTGCTTCAATTCCTGTCGCGCCCGCACTACGGCGGCAACCTGCCCCGGAGCCAATCCGATGATGCCTCCCGTGCGCCGCCCCGTACGGCCCTTTCGTCCAACGATATCCAAAGCGACCGTGCGGGGATTGTCGCCACGCGCCATGCCTTCGGTCAAAGCCTGACGAACGGATTGGCGCTGCTCTTCGACAATGCCGACGACGAGGCCTGCCGATTGCTCTTGCAAAATCTGTTCGGCGCGAAGGTTTCTCGCGTCGAAACGAAACACGAACCGATTGCCCGCGCCGTCCCTCACCCCACCAAGCCCTTCGACCGTACCGGAACCGCCATCGGCAAACGATTGACCGATCAGGGCCTCGAACTCGGCATAGGCCGCCCGGTCCAGATACATCGCATCGACGGTGGCTTGTATGTCGCCACGATCCAGCGCCTCGACGATCTGTTTCAGCTGAACCCGCGATACGATGTCTCGCGTCGCGGCGAGAAACGCTCTTGCAAGCGCTGGGTGATACTTCCGCAGCAACTGCTTGAGCGTCAGGCGCTCCGACAATGAAGCATCCAATAGACGACCACGCCCGCCGGTCGCATCGGCACCACGCGGATGATTTCGAACGGTTCGCCGCCTTGCTCGAATGTATCCGACGCGGTGGGCTCGATGGCCAAATCCGCAGCCGACACCATCACCTTGAAGTCACCGGTCCGAATGAGCGACCCGTCGATTTCCCTGGCGTTGAACATGCTGACCATCGCGTGGCATTCATGACGGCCATCGGCGGCGAAGGTCGGGTCGTACCCGTCGCCCGCCTCTGCGCCGGCCCTGACAATCGTCCCCACCGCATTCCCCGGGTCGCTCACGTCCACAATGGACGCCAGAGCCCCGGCGACCTCTTGGCTGATGGCGGCGTAGTCGATGGTCAACCGACCGCCCTCAGCAGGACGGCACCGCCTGTAAGGGGCAGGTAGCGTGCCAGCAGAGCCTCAATGGCGGTGGAGACAGGAACCTGCGATGCGGCGTCGGATGCCCCGCCCGTGACGGTCCATTCCAATGCATCCACCTTGGTCAGCACCTTGGCCTGCGCAGGCGTGTAGGTGGCTGTGAACAGGTGCGGCGTGTCGAGTTCCAGCTTGGCCGCGATGTACGTGGCCGTCTCCACACCGGCGCTGCCCTCGTCATGCGGCGCAACAAACCGGCTGACATAGTTTGCGGCGATGTAGTCCTCGGCCCGCAACAGGGCTTGCGCCGCTTCGGCGTTGTCCTCGACCGTAACGCCACGAGCGGCAGCGTATGCGATCCAGTCTGCTACCGAAGTGACCACAGCTTATGCGCCTGCCCAGAGCGTATCGCGCTCACCTGCGGTGAAGGCTTCCTCGCCTTCGTCCAGCAGGGCGTTGATCTTGCGAACGTCGGGCTTACCGTCTGTACCGAAGTCGTCCGTATCGAGGCCGCCGGCCAGCTCCTTCAATCGCGAGGCGCGGACGCTCGCCTCAGGGTCCTTGGCGACCGCTTTACCGCCTTCATCGGGGACGACACGAAAGCGGCCATTCCAGCCCTCCGGCGCGTCGTTCACTTCCATCGTTTCTCCGATGGGCAGTTCACCGTTCTTGCCGAAGATGCCCCCGGCGGTGATTTCGATCTTCATGGTGCGATCCTCGCAAGTTGGAGAGGTCGGGGCGACCGAAGCCGCCCCGTTGCCATCAGTTGACGACGGTGGAGTGGAAAACCCCGGCCTTGCCGTTGAAGTCCGCCCGGATCTCCAGCCCCATCGCACCCATGACGAGGAACTGGTAGTTGTCGGTCGGATTCATTCGGGTCTTGGCAGTGGTGTTGACCGCCATGCCGATCAGCGGACGGATGTACTCGCTCGACGGCACGAAACCGAAGAACGCGTTGCCCGACAGCTTGAACGTCCGCTTGATTGCCGCAATGCGCGGATCATTGAGCAGGTACTCCAGCAGTGTGCCGGCCTTGAAGCCAGCGGAGCCCGAATAGGGCTTGGACCAGTGGCGCATGATCTCGGGCGAAACGTAGAGATTCACCTGCGCTTCGACCAGATTATCGTCGAGCAACGTTGCGAACCCGCCGTTGATGAATGCGACGATGTCGTCGGCGGACGCACTGGTCAGGTCGATATTGTTGCCACCGCCGCCGGAACCGAGATTGATCGTCTTCGCCAGCGGGTTGGTGCGGATGCCTTCTGCCGTGTAGCCCTTCACGACGATCGTTGCGTCGCCATCCAGTGCGTAGTCCGCCATGTCGCGGCGGAGTTTGGCCGTCGTGGCTTCCTGATCGTCGGCAAGCGCATCGAAGTTCTCGGACGTCAGCGTATTCCACTCCCGCCATTCACGACCGTAGCCGGTAGAGAAGATGGGCACGGGCGCGCCACGATAGTCGTACCCGACCTTGTCGAGGTTCACCGGAACCTGACCGGACATCGAGCGTACGACTTTGCCTTCGCCGACATCGGACGAAACGCGGTTCAGGTGGACCAGCTTGCCGATGTTGACCGTTTTCGCCAACGGCATGAGGTCGGCCATGTAGGTCGCGCCTTCATCGTTGCGCATCACGCGTCGGGTGACCCCGTCGAGATCGAGCCATGCATCGCGGGGCAGGACGGATGCCGCATTGCCGACGAGGGCAAGCTCCGACTCTTTCTGGTGAAACCATGCGCGGTCGGTGGAAACCTGGCCCCACCATGCGGCGTGGTCCTTGGAATTGGCGACTAGCGCCTGATCGAAATATCGCATTGTCAGCCCTCCTTAGGCGACCGTGCCGGTGCCGACGCGTGCCAGCACGAGCTGGTCCGAACCGGTGGCGTTGTTGTAGGTTTCTTCTGCGAAGAAGAGCGCTTCGTGCGTGGCGGTGGAGCCCTTCACGAGCTTGCCGGAACCGTTCGATACCAGCGGATCGCCCTTCTTCAGATCATTGCCCGTCGGGACGCGGACGTAGAAGAACTGTTCGTCCAGAGGCAACATGCCAATGACGACATCGGCGGCGGCATACGCCGTGTCGACGCCCTCCTGAACGAGGTAGTTGTCCTGCGCGACGAAGACGCGCCCGCGCTTGCCAGCGGTCGCATGAAGTTCGAACTCTTCGCTCCCGTCGAGGGTGATGATGCAGCCCGGCAGAATAGCTTCCGACGCCGGCGCTTCATGCACCTGCGGCTTGGCTTCCGAATAGGGGCCTGCGTAGATCTTGTTGTAGCGCGCCATTTACGCGTCCTCCCCTTTGGGCAGCTTGAAGCCGGTATCGGCCGCAGAGTTCGGTACGAACGAGCCGTTGACCGGAGCGGCCGTGCCGGGTTTGGTTTTCGGAGCGAGAGCGCGGGCGGCGTTGATCGTCAGTTCCTTGGCTGCATCCTCGTCCATCAGATTGGCATTCACGATCGCCGCACGAAGGGTTGCCAGTTCGGCGTCGTCCTTGGCCTTCTGTGCGTTCACGATCGCCTCCTGCGCGTCCTGCAACGGCTTCACAGCCGCTGTAACCGCATTGGTGATCGTTTCACCGATCGAGCCGAGGGTCGCTTCCATGCCGGCCACCTTGGCCGACAGTTCTTCCAGTTTCTTGTCGTCAGCCATGGTTGTGTCCTTTGTATTGGCTGTTGGAACACGCTCAGGGGCGAAAGCCTCCAGCAGCGTTGCTTTGAGGCGGTCGAGGAACGGCTGCTCATTCACCCGCTTGGCCGCGCGCGCGACCCGTTCGACTGCCCAATCGAGTTCGGCCATGGCGTCCTCTGCGGACGAGTTGATGACCGTGATTTCTTGCCCGTTCACGAGCATGCCGACGCCCTGCTCCGGCGTGGCGGCACCCTCTTCGTTCAGTAGGATGGCATCGTGGTCCCAGACCAAGTCGCGAGCGACCATCGAATGATCGGCGGCGTTGACCACGTCGACCTGGCAGAACAGACCCGTCGACGTGTGGATCGGCTTGCGCGCCTCGATGGCGGCAAGCACCGCCTTGCCCTCTTCGGACCGGTTTGCAACGACGACGTCGATGATCTTGTCCATGAAGACGCGGTTGCGGCCATCCGCCCCCGGCACGCGCCGCACGTTTTCGTTGTGCGCGCCGATGTGGTTGACGTTGATCGCGGCAGGGACCTTCGCTGACACGTGCTTCCCACCGACCATGGGGTGTCCATAAGGTGCGGGCGTGCCCTCCAGCTGCATGAACGTCTTCGCGATCTCGTCGGCGGGATACTTGCGCCCGTTCATCACGATATCGTCCGGCAGCGTTGCTGACGGCACGATCAGCACCTCTCGCCCATCGCGGGTTTCCTTGCGGACGTCAGCGACATTGGCGATGGACCGCACGTTGATGCGGATTTGGTCAGTCGTTGGGGTCGTCATCATCGCCCTCGCTTTCTTCGTCGCGGAACTTCTCGGCATCAGTCAGGGCGCGCATGCCGACGGCGTCGCGAATTTCGTCATCGGTGAAAACCACATCGATGGATCCGGCCTGCGAGTGCTTGAGGTTGACCGCTGCCATCTTGTCGGCTCGGTCGATCTTCTCTGACATGCTGCTTTCCGTCAGGTCCGGCCAATGCAGCGACCAGTTCTTCGCGGGCAGAATGCCGAACGAAACGAGGCGATCGATCAGCGCCATGATGTTGGGAATGACGTGATCGTCACGGCGCGCCATGCACGTCTGCGCCCATTCCTTGGCGTCTTCGGTCGACGCGCGTTCGCCAGTCTGCATGCCGATGAGTATCTTAATCGGAATGCCCATGGACGCTGCGAACGACTGCATGGCCGCTGTGACGAACTCTTCCGGTTGCGGTAAAGAGATGTTGAGCGTGTCCGCCGTCATGTTTTGCAGCAGCAGCGACGCATCGAAGCCGGCGTTGTAGTCCTTCACCTGATCGTCGATCTTGTCGGCGATCTCATCGACCGGAACGCCCATCGCCTGCGCCATAGTCGCCAGTTGCGCGTCTTTCTCCAGCGACAGAACGGGAGCGGCTTTGGCGTTTTTCCAGAACCCCTCACCACCTGCTCCGATGATCTTTGCGACCGTGATGAGGTCGTTGAAGCCTGGTTCAAGTGCCGACTGCCCGAACACCGTCCCGTCTCGCGACCATACAAGCACCCGATCCGGATGGACCTGAAAGTTCCGCGGCTGAGATTGGCCGGCCGCATTCGTTTCGACAGCAGCCTCTTGAAAGCTGAACATCTTGGGGTGGCCGTAGGCTGGCGAGCGTTCGTCAGTGTCGAAGCTGGCGACCGTCAATTGCCCCTGCCAAGCCGGGATGATTTCGACCAAGCCATCAAGACCGCCCCGCACGCCTTCCACCGGCTGATGCATGGCCCGGTCATCGGCGACGCGGAAGATCAGCGCGGCATACTCTCCGACCAATGATCGGCGATCTGCTTCCGCAACCCTCTGCCAAAGGCGAAGGGTCGCAAACCGCTTCTTCACGTCCGCTTCCAATTGCGTCAGAACGTCGGCGTCGTCGTCTTCCTGTACCAACGGCGCGGTCTGCCACGTTTTCAGGACCGTCTTGTCCACGCCCGCCGCAGCCACACCATTGCGCCGATACATGCGATGGAGATCGCCGAAAGCGAGGTGATCGGGGAACCCGAAGTCCTTGTTGTAGTCGTGCTTTGGAGTGAACGACGCCCCAGCGAAGCCGGGAAACATGGTTGCGAGACTGCGCCCGGCACGGTTCATGACGGTTTGGAAACCCATGCATCACCCCGTCATTGGTGTTTTTTCTTGAGCAGGACGCCAGCAGTCGCGCCGTATCCACTCAGCAGATCCGCGATCGCGTCCATGAGCGGGTCCACCTGGTCATCAAACCCGGTGCCAAGGCCGTCGAACATCTGCAATTCCGACCGCAAGGCCGGTGTAAACGCCGCGTTGGCCGGCAGGTGGACCATGCCCGTGGTGACCCAAGGTGCGGCGTCCATGCCGCGCGTGTACTTGTCTCGGTTCCGCTGGATCGCGGTGACGGGAATGCCCTTACGCTGCACCGACTGAATCAGACCGGTGCCGGACACCTTGTCTTCGACCTTCAGGCCGCGAACGACTTTGCTGCGGTGCTTTTCCCAGAAGGCGAGAG
>JAULKR010027781.1:0-12478 GCA_032356305.1 Prasiola linearis | reverse complement strand
GGCTTTCTCACCAACTACCCTGGCACAAACCGGCGCGGCTGACACTCCTAACATTGTGTTCATCTTTGCCGACGATATGGGTTACGGTGACCTGGGTTGTTACGGTGCAACTGACATCAAGACACCTCATATCGACCGCGTGGCGCAACAAGGCATCAAGTTTACCGAGTTCTATTCTGTGTCGCCCGTATGCAGCCCCTCCCGCTACGGGCTGATGACCGGCCGTTATCCGGTACGCGACGGTATCCAAGGGGGAGTGTTCTTTCCGGAAAGCTGGACTGGTATGGATACGGCAGAGGTGACGATGGCCCAGCTCCTCAAGCAGCAGGGCTACGCGACTGGCATCGTCGGCAAGTGGCACCTGGGACATCGCCAAAAGTACCTGCCGCGGCAGCGAGGCTTCGACTACTATTTCGGAATCCCGTACAGCAACGACATGGAAGCGGTCGCGTACCTGCGTAACAACGAGGTGGTAAGTCAGGATGTAGACCAGCGCCAGAACGTACTAACGTATACTCAGGAAGCACTACAGTTTATCGATGCGCATCAGGAAGAACCCTTCTTCCTCTACCTGCCGCACAATATGCCCCACGTACCGATCTACGCCTCCGACGAGTTTGAGGGAACCTCTGAACGAGGACTCTACGGCGATGTGATTCAGGAAATAGACTGGAGTGTCGGCCAAATCGTAGCTAAACTACAGGCACTGGGGCTAGAAGAAAATACACTCATCGTCATCACCAGCGATAATGGTCCTTGGTTGACGATGGCCGAGCACGGCGGGTCATCGGGTAAGCTGCGGTCGGGTAAGCAAACTACCTTTGAAGGAGGTATGCGGGTGCCTTGTGTGCTACAGTGGCCCGCCCAGGTAGAAGCCGGGCGAGTGGTCGATGGTATGCATGCCATGATCGACTGGTTTCCTACCTTTGCCCAACTCAGTGAGGCTGACGTGCCGACCGACCGACCGATCGACGGAGAAAATATCTCGGACGTCCTGTTCGGAACCGGCACGCGACAGGCACAGGACTTAGCGTACTACTCTCACCGCACGGCTGAGATCGGAGCCTACCGCTCGGGCGACTGGAAGCTTAAGGTGCCCATGGAGCAACCTTATCGCGGGCGTTACGGCTATACCGGCGAGCCCCCGCACGGACTGCTACTGTTCAATATCATGGATGATCCGGGTGAAAAAAACAATTTGGCAGAGCAGCAACCGGAGAAAGTTGAAGAACTTCAGCGTAAAATCGCTGACTTCAAAAAGTCGCTCGGGCCGGTTCCCCCCTTGCACCGTTATAAGCCGCCCGCCGACCGAGCTCACGAAGAATACCTGCGAGAAAAGTACGCTAGCGAACAGTAACGCGTCGTGATTTTGTGAACGTAAAATACGCAGACATACGGGTTAGGGGAGCATGGAAGAAAAAATCTACCCACTGGCAGAACTACCATACCTACGCTACCACTCAAACAATAGCTACATAATAGATGGTGCGCGTTCTCCGGTAGAACCGAGATAGGGCGGGGCCTCCGGGCCACCCTGGCAGCTCTAATCTGGGTTTGAACGTGCGCTAGTGCGTGCATGACAGATATTGTTGATACAAAAAGCAAAACTTCTCTACTTATGTTAGTAAGTTTGGCGTAGCCAAGTAGATAGGGATAGCGAAACGAATGTTCTTATCGTACAAATATGGGTAACTTTCAGATCAGCGTATGCCAAGGGTTATAGATTTTGATGCCATTATCAATCGGGCGTGGGAGAACTACGACGCTTCCCGGGCGGTAGTCTCTATCACCGATATTAGTGCGAAGGTATCGACCAACCACGTATTTAGCGTTAAACTAGAGAACGATGATCGGGTAATTGCCAAGCTTTCTTACTTCGGAAGGTACGATCACTTTGTGGAAGATCATACGCTGATTAATGCGCTAGCCAACAATCTCAACGCTCCCTTCGACAGCTTTCTGGCTCGCTCACTCATGAAGGGCAACAACCTATATACCTACCAACACCAAGATGAGTTACTCAACGCCTGGGTAGTCTTCTACAACCCGATTGATGTCAAAGAGAAGCTTCCTAGGGTGCTAAACGAATCGCAAATCCGCCGCTTGGGCCAGGAAGCAGCCAAGTTTCACAAGATCTGTTTCAAACTGAAGAATATTCTTCCTCCTTGGTCAAAGACCATCGATATCGACATTCAGCACCTGGGGGAGATCATTGGCTCGCCCGACGGACGCTTCGAGCACCGACTGCATATTGATAGCATTAAATACCAGTGCGACACGCTGTTTGAAAATATGGAAAAGCTAGGGGCCCAAGACTTACCGGCGATCCCCGTGTTTGTAGATTGGAACATCGGCAACTTTTCGGTGGATGAGCAGGGTGACTTTTATTCGCGCTGGGATTACGACTGGTTTCGGATGGCTTCTCGGGTCATGGACTTTTACTTTTTCAGCCGGGTTTGCTCATCAGTAGGCGACCGCACCATGTTTAGCTACCTGATCGATCCGATCATGGAAGATCGTTTTCTGCCTTTTCTGGAAGAATACCACAAAATCTACCCACTTACCCGTACCGAGATACTCTTTATCAAAGAAGCCTATCGGTTTTTTATTCTGAATTATACCATCAAGGACGGACGCTACTTCTTTCATGAAATTTATGCGTCCAAACTTCAACGTGAGGCACATGCTACTTACTTTCCCGAGTTGGACAAAAAATTCAATGCTGATAAAATGCTGAAGACATTGAATTTGTAGAGCCAGAAATTGGATGGTAGGTATTGAATGTTGGCCAAACATCAGGATAGCCAGACTCTACAGCAGACGACCCTACATCTAATAGCCGACCATGCAGCGAGTATCTAACACCAACGATCTAATACCCCATGAAAATCCGAAGTTTCAGATCAATTGCTACGCAGTATAAAGTTATATTCTTTGATGCCTTTGGGGTGCTAAAAAATCACCAGGGGACGATTCAGGGAGCTGCCGCTACCATGGCTTTTTTGCGAGGGCAAGATATTGGATTCTATGTACTTACGAACGATGCCTCCCGTAGTCCGGCAGAGCTAGCCGCCGACTTTTGCAAGCGAGGCCTCGTCGACATTACCGCTGATAAGATGATCTCTTCGGGCATGCTCGCGCACCAATATCTGCGGTACAAGGTCAAGCGGGGCACCGTAGCGTACCTGGGCACCCCTGAGTCGGCCTATTATCTGGATAGTCTGGAGCTGGAAGCACTCTCAGTACATGACATGGAACCTGAACAGGCTGAAGAGATCAAAGCCTTAGTATTTTTAGACGATGAAGGCTTCGATTGGAACGACGATCTGAATAAGGTGCTGAATCTGCTGCGTCATCGTAATATTCCGGTAGTGGTGGCTAACTCAGATCGTACGTATCCGGTATCCAAAAGCCGAGGAGCAATTGCTATCGGCGCATTGGCCGATATGATGGAGGGGCTTACGGGAAAGCGATTCTTGCGCTTTGGCAAGCCTGATGCACAGATGTTTACCTTTGCCTATGAGCACGTACAGCCACTCTACCCTGTGGATAAAAGCGAGATTTTGATGGTGGGCGATACCTTGGAAACGGACATTATTGGCGGCAACAAATTTGGACTGGATACCGCCCTTGTGCTATCGGGTAATACACTGTCTCACCTGGCTCCTCAGTCGATGCAGACGACCGGCATTACACCGACTTACGTGTGTGAGTCGGTGGCAGTGGACTGACCGTCACCGCAGCAAAAGCCGTTGGCTGAACGACTGCGATGTATCTACAAACCGCCATCGAAAAAGGTAAATACCAGTGGGAGTAGCCAGACTCGCCCCCCTTCGTTGCCAGGTTAGCGTGTGATACCCCGGTGACAGGCGACGATAGGAGTGCTGGTCGACGAGGCGCCCCGTTCCATCAAATACTTCCAGGGCAACATCGCCTGGCGTGTGGTCAGGCAAGTGGATGGGTATTTGAACCTGATCGGTTGCCGGATTCGGATACCCTTCTCCTATCCGTATCTGGGTACTGCCCGGTGCCAATTCGTTTGGGGTTCCGTACATGATCTGAAGCGTATGAGTTCCGGCCGCATTCACCCGAAAGGTGTAATGATCTTGCTGGTGCATGTCTATCGTGCGCACCCGCTGTTCGTCTACCAATGTCAGTGCCTGCGGGGCCTGACTAGCAGCTTGTGCGCCCCACCGCAGTGTCATTTCCTGGTAAGGAGAACTAGCCACTACCTCCCACTCCCAGCTGTAGTATTCAGCGGTGGGTACAATATCCTGACTGAACTTGGGTAGAAAGAAGTCGGCGTGATACGAATTTAACTCTAAGAAATCGGCGAGTCGGGGAGGAGTAAAGTCATCATAGCGATCGAAGCCGACTCGTGCTTCGGGATGCATGCCCATACTGCCTTGCGTCGTTAGCCCGGCACTCTGTAGAGTTAGTGCTACTTCCCACTGCGGTGAAGCAGTGATCTTTTCGGCAGTATAGTCTGCTGACCGGCTTGATAGGGAAGTGATGCTCACGGGTAGTGCTAGGGTAATTGGTTGTCCCTCGTTGGGGTTGATGACCAACCCACCCTGAAAAGCATCCAGACGCGATGCTTCCCGAAAACCTCCATCAAACGTCTTGAGCGTGAGCAAGTCACCGTCTTGGTTGTTGAAGGCAAGGATTGTTGGCCAGTCCAGGGCAAAAGGGTAGGGGTTGCCAATCAGGTTATAGCCCGGTTGCAGTGTGATAGTGTGTGGAGTGTCGTAGGTAGCCTCTACCACCTGGCCGGTAGTTTCGAAGACGGTGTCTTCGGTATAGATCAGCATATACCCTTGCCCGGTTTGAAGGTTACCGCTCCAGCCCTGCCCGAACTCCTGGTACGGAGCTTCACGCTGTCCATTGTCTAGCAATTGCCAAGCCCGCCAGCGGCGTGGATTGTAGGCGCCTAACTCATCGAGCGTTCGCGTTACCGACTGATCCTGCAAGGGAATAGCCACCAGGTTGTAGTCGTTGGCCGACGGCTCTGAACCGGCCACTGTCAGTCGATCAATACCGAGGGGTCGAGTGGTTGTGTAGTTTCGAAAGGTGTAGTTGATGGCTGAGGTATCAGCATTACCGAGTGGGTCGGAAGCAATAACGCGCGTCTGTACGCCAAGTTCGTCGAGGTCGGTATCCGCCAGTTGTACAGTATAATTATCGGTATTCCCTTCCCGGAGAGCAGACACCCGACGCCAGTCACCACTTCGGGGATCCCGGCGAATGGGAAGAAACTCTAAGGTAACTGCCGCCACACCCGAGGCATCAGTTACCTCGCTGTTAATCGTAAAGGTGTTGGCGTCTTCATTCAGCAAAGGTGGAGTCCTTACCGCAATGGCCGGGGGCGATTGGTCAGCCACCGGTTCTTCGGTTACCGTGATCGGCTCCGGTGACGTTACCATTGTGCCATCCAGGGTTACGCGTACGTCATACGTTCCGGACTGCAGGGGAGGAAGTGTTACGGCAATCTGGGTGCCCGACGCATTTACCTGCACATCGCTTGCCTCGATAGAGCCATCGCCGAGCGTTACCATAATTTCGTTAGCTTCTGTACCAAAATTTCTGCCCGAGATGACCAGCTGAGTGCTAGCGTTCGCTTCTATCACCAGCGGTGATACTGTGGTGATAACCAGTGAAGGTCGCTCGACCAGTTGTACACGGTAATCTTGTGTTTCGCCGCGCGGGTACGCTCCGCAGGGACCGATAGCAGCCAGCGGCGTGACGTCACTGACGGAGGAGAGCACTACGCGTAGGCGAGTAGCGATGTCTACTTTAACATCAGCAGGTACTGTTATATTAGTGCTGAAGGTAGTAGTTCCCGTTAGTTGCGTAGAGGTAGCTACCTTTTCGTCTTCGTCGTCAAAGTCCTGGTCGCCGTTCCAGTCGATGAACACCGCCAGGCCTTTGCTTTCGTCCTCTCCACAGCTACCGACGGCTACCTGCAAGGGATAGATGGTACCACGGACAAGCACTGCTGTTTGGTCGGTAAAATCAGTATAGGCCGAGCAGCCCTCCGTAGTGGTATTATCGATTTGTTCCAGACGAACCTGCTCTATGCGAATGCCAGCCTCGTCACGGGCTGAAGAAGCGCAGTACACGTCTACCAGAAAATTTCGGTCGGCGTCGTCGCTGACCTCGTCAACCGTCACTGCTACCGGATATACGTCGGGAGCTACGGATGGCACGACCACCCGCAACTCGGTACGTGCCTGATTGACGTTGAGCACTTCGGCCTCGGCTTCGCCGAAGGTAACTTTATTATCTCCGATGGTTCGCCCAAAATTTTCACCCAATAGCGTTATTTCGTCTCCGGCTTGGCCGACGTATATTGAGAGGGATTGCAGGTTGAGCACGTCAGGCTCGTTGATTTGGAAAGTGAGCGCCTCGGTCGTTTCTTCACCGACTGTCACCGATATCTCGTAACTACCAGGGTCCTGATCCGGTATAGTGAGGGTGATCGACGTGCCCTCGCTGTTGACTGCATCAGGGGTAAGTGCACTACTTCCGAAGTTGACCGTAGCGGCGGCAGAAAAGCCTGACCCTACCAGGGCAATTTGGTCACCGGGCCGCCCCTCTTCAGCCGAAAGGGATGTCAAAGAAACCGGTTCAACGGGCGGAGGTTGGCTGATATCATACTTCGCGAAGAAAATATCGGTATTACCCTCACTTGTCAACGTGATATCGTCGCTCAACTCCAGGGTTTCGTCAAACAACCCTGCCATTAGCATGGTTTGCTGTTGGGTAGGATGAAGGAAGAGTCCGCTGACGAATACTTCGCCGTCGCCTCTAATATGCTTTACGCTGCTGTAGTTTCCCGCATCATCAAACTTGGCCAGAAAACTGTCGCCCGATCCACTACTAATAAGGTTATCATCTTCCCGACGAGCGTCCAGATTGAGCGTCGTGCGGAAGTTACCCGCTAGGTATAAGTTGCCTTCTTCGTCGGCGACGATGCTACGGCCTTCTTCGTATCCTCCTCCCCCGTACTGACGGGCAAAGGTCAGTCTTCCGTTCGCAAGATATTTCGCAATGTATATATCTACGTTGCTGCCTGAGGTATTCAGCACAGTGCCTGAAATGTCGAGGCGGCCCAAAAACCTGCCGGTTACCAAGATGTTATCGGCCTGATCGAGCTGAACCGTCATAGAAATTTCTATATCTTCCTCAGCCTGGTTTTGGGGTAGCAGAAAAGGAACAGCAAACTGAAGGTCAAAATCCTGATCGTACTTGGCCAAGAACCCATTTCTCGTGCCCGTGTTGTTGAATGTAGTACGCTGAGAATCAGGTTCAGCTGAAATGCGATTACGGTATTCTCCGGTAATGACGACATTGCCCCTCGAGTCTACTTTCATACGATTAGCCGACTGGTAATCATCACCCCCGAAAGAGACCGCTTCATCGAGCGACCCGTCCGGGTTGTAGCGCGCCAGAAAGATATCGGTACTACTGCCTGCATCTAGCACGGTTGCTTCTTCCTCGTCCGGATCAAAGTCTACCACATCCTGAAATCGCCCTAGAAGCAGAATCTTGTTGTCGTTAGTTCTTGCCAAGGCGTAGCCATACTCAGTGCCGCTGCTTCCCAAGCGGTAGGCGAAGGCCAAAGCGCCGTCGGTATCATAGCGGGCAAAGAGAATATCGCGGCTGTCGTTGCCGTTGCTTTGTTGGGTGCTCGATAAGGTAGTAGACTCCAGTGTGATGTCGCCCCTAAAAGAAGCGGAGATAAAGATGTTTCCATTGCGGTCTACTGCAATATCTTCGGGGTAGGTTAGGTTACCGTTCGCGTTATCGACATCAATCTGGTTGACAAATATCAGTCTCCCTTCGGCATCATACTTTGCTACGTACAGATCGCCCCCCGAGCTGCTACGAAGCGACCGGGTAGCAGAAGAGGGATCGAAGTCTACTACTCCCTCAAAAAAGCCAATCATGCAAATGTTACCCCGGTCGTCGACCACAGTATTGGCGTTACTTCTGCCGCTTCCGCCGACCTGGCGAACCCACTGTAACTCCTGACTCATCAAGAGTGATGCCTCCCCCGCTACCAATAGCAGGGTGAAAGTGATGACTGTGTATCGTATGAAGTGAGAAAGACTGGAATATAGCATAGTGCATTTAGTAAGGTTAGGACGCTGCCTAGGCAACGCTACTTAGGTGAAGGGGGTGCTGGCAGCAGACCATCTTCTTCCCCCCCTCCGTCATCACCACTGCTCACCACCAAGTATACTACCGCTGCGACTCCGACCGCACCGGCAACCAGTGGCCAGCGGGCTCTGCGTCTTATCGCAAAGGTCGGGCTTTCTACTACCTCTTCAGTAGCAGGGTCGTAAAGACGAAATTGATAGTTACCCCTCTCGGTCATCTCCTGTGGCACCTGCCATTGAAGGTCAGTGTTCAAGGTGCGGCTGAGGTCTTCGATAAGTTCCGATCCCTGATACAACATGAGTGAGGTAGGTGGAGCAGAAGGATTAACCTGAAGGGGCAGGCGGTATTCTTTTCCCTTTCGATAAATGCGGCGGGTGTCGGTGAAGGCGTTATCGACCGGTGGTTCGGCAACGTCGGGTGCTGGTTGAGACTCATTGACTTCTGCCGAGACAGCTTCCGATTCTTTCGTTTGCGTACTCGCTGGTGGGGGAATGCTTGTTTGTTTGGTAGGGACTTCTGTAATAGTAACGGCTACAGGGACGGTAGAAGGGGCTACTTTCGTGGTGAGGGTAGCCGCATCGGTCGGTTCAGTCGGTGAGGCATAACTCATGTCGGTAATGAGCACCCGCCAGCCCCCTGATACTGGTTCAGTTTTCACAGTAGCTTTCCGTCGTCGTACTGGGTAGGCAAGGTCAGGAAATGCTCGGTGCCGGTTGCGGAACTTGCTATCATAGAAAACCTCTACGTACGTAAAATCACCTTGCTTCACATCAGACACCACGTAGTTGTCGAAAATCACGCTAGGAGGAGGCGATTTGGCGTAGAGCGAAAAAAACGCTTTGAGGTAGTCTTTGATAATCAGCAGATTTTCATATTCCTGCGCTTCTTTTTTGGGATTTAGATCGTCTTCTACTACCACCAGCGAGTCACGAAAGATCTGATAGCTCGATGCATCGGTGTAGTAGTTCCGGATGAGCTGATCAAAGTCGTACTTTCGGAAGTATTCGTCAGACTGCGAGATGACATTAAGCAGGCCCTCAAACTGCCGTACGTGTCGAATAGCCTTTTTTTGGATTTCTGCGGTATCGGTAGCATCGAGCTGCTGCGCACGTAATGCCAGGGGTAGTGAGAGAATAAGGGTGAACAAACCAACTCGTAGTAGGAACATCATGGTCAATTTAGGTAGAGCATCTTCTTTTGATACAGCAGCTTTTGTGCGTCGGTGACGCGAATGAGTTCGCTAATCAGCCAGCCGGAGTTAGCGGTATCCCGGTTAAAATCACGTACCTTAAAGATCCAGTTGTCGATTTGCAAAAAGTGGTAGGTGATGTCAGACACTTGCTTAAAAACGAGATGTCCTTCGCACAATTCGTCTAGGAAAAGCAGTAGCTGCGAAGGCTGCGCCCGCGCGCTCAGGTAGTTGCGGAAGTTGAGCGTGTCTTGCAACGCGGCGATCAGATTCATAAAGTCAGTGTCGTGGCTCGATGGATGTAGGGTACGGCTGCGGTCGGTGTCGTACCCCAACCCCAAGAAATCAGCTTCTACTCCGTTAATCACCCATTTTGAACCCCGACCCTGCGGCAAGACTTCAAGCGATAGCACCAAGGTAAAGTTTTCTATTTTGTCTTGATACTCACCAATACAGTCTAGCTCAGCGTACCATCCGCCATCGTAAAAGTTTAGGGTCGCCGACGGAGCTGCTTCACGGGTAACATCATCCACAAAGGCCCGCACGGTGGCTTCGTTCCAGGTAGTATCTTCCTGGTTGAACAGGCTTACGAGAAGCGAGGCCCGACTTAGGCTGTCTACGGAGTAATGTTTCTGTACATAGCGTTTGATGAGGGTAGACTGAGCGTTGTTAAACCGCTCCATAAACTCATCGATTTGCTTCACTTTAAAGGCAAAATTGTCGTTCGAAAGAAAGTCGATCGACTGGCCGCAGACGGATCGGCTGCACAGTATAAGTAGTGCTATACCAATATACAGTCGCATCATAGCGTTGGCGTGTTTAAGTAGCGTTATCTACGGCGGGTCTCTTCCACCCCGATATTAGACAACAGTACATCCCAGGCGTACTCCGTAGCACCACTCTCTTCTCTTCTAAACCTTCCTAGCACAATTTCTACGTCTTTGCGAGTGACATCTTCATAAATCGGGCGACCATCTCGGAAGCCTCGGAAAAGTTGTTCCACGGTAATGGCGCCGTAGTACCGGCCGTCGGCCGCTAGCCGAAACTTGGTGACGTATTGTACATCACGCCAGAGGAGTTCCACCTTATCGTAATTCAGTAGACTAAGTCGCTTCAGGTAATTTTTGATTTTATAAGCTGATGTACGGTTTTTAGTAACCGAAGATACCTGCACAAGCGTGCTGTCGTGCACAAAGAGCTTGAGCGCGTTTTCTATCGCCTGGTCCTTGTCGTAAATATCCAGCGTCCGGTTGCAAAGTAGATCGAGGTAGTAGCCCAGGTATTCGGCTTTGTTAACGGCCTTGGCGGCGTATTCCTTGTATTCCGTATTATTTAGTTCCAACTCACGGCTCACCTCCTCGCTTACTCTCAGCAGGGGAGTGTTTGTTGGCTCGGTAGAAGCAGCATTAGCAGCTACGGCGGTGACACTATCGGCTGCCTCGTTGCTGAGGCTGTCTTTCGGGAGCACATCCCTGCTTGTTTCGGAGTCGGGAACGGGCGTAGTAGACGATGCGGGGGGAGCGGCTATCGATTCGGTGCTGGCCACCGCATCAGCAACAGGATCGGGCGCAGCGTGAAAGGCGACGGCCCGGCTAAGGCCTAAGGCTACTTCGTTGGCATTAGCCAACATTTTGTGGCTACCGTCTTGATAGATAATTGCAATGGTCTCGGCAACCCGCACCGAAGCATCAGTAGAATCTACGGCGTCCTGGTAAAAGATGATGTCTTCGTATTCTTGGATATTGGTGGCCGGGAAGAGCTGTCCGTCGAAGGCAACGATCGTATGAAATTCGGGGTTGTTCCCCGTTTTCCATGCGGCGTCGGGCTGCGAAGCCAGTAGAAATTCACCGGTACTCCTGAAAATCAGCGCTATAGCTGATCGGGCAGCCTGCTGCAATGGGCCCTCCGGTCGGTCAGCCAAACGGTACTGTATCGTGTCAGGGGTGATGTTTACCAAAACACCCGCTTGTACATTACCATTAACGTAGTAAAGCATGTCATGCGGCTCAGCTTGCGCCCGTACGAAAAATACATGCATCATCATGATTATAACCGTCGCACCAGTGCGCAAAAAAGTACGGTGCAACTGCTCAAAGCGTGCCATAAGCAATAAGTTAGGTGTTTATCTTCACGTACTATCCATTCGTTAGCACCAGCAGTGGCGGACTGTGTAGCCGACGCATTTACTAATACTTTGCGTAGTGTTGATGTAGAAGTCGTGAAGACAAAGTGCGTTGAAATAAAATTACAAATACGTAAATTACTATATACGTAAGAAAATAGCTAATGGATTGTATCTCTTCTTTGACCTTTTTTGCAAAGAAAATTAGTGGTTAATACGTACGGTACGCTGGTAGCGGTCGTGTGCTATCTTGATCCGGTATGCACCAGACGGGAGGTGGCGTAAACTGATAGATCGAGCGTAGCTTTGCTGGCCCGCCACGGTCGCTGAGTACAGCACCTTGCCCCGTATGTCAGTAAGTGCCACTGCGATAGGAGTATCTGCCGGATTCTTGAATACTACTTGCACCGAAGGCTGGCCGATCTTCTTCATAACATAAGGCTTAAAATTGCTAAAGGCCGTTTCGTCGGTTTCTTCTGTATCAGTGTCAGCCTTCGGCGACCGATAGTCAATGCGTAGGGTATGTTCGTAATTCTCATTCGCTATGTTCACCAAGTATGCCCCCTCATCAAGATCATTTAGCTCGATGGACCGTATATAGTGCTGTTGCCCAGCGGCTTTGTCAGAAAATAGCACCAGGCGATCCGTATCCAGAAGTTTTACCGTGAGGGAGTCGTTTACCGGGTTATCGAAAATTACCTGAACAGACGAGTCGCCGATTTTTCTAATCTGCGGAGCAAAGTTTTTGAAGCTTTCTATCGTGTTTCCGAATGCCGAAGAAGCAACGCTCTTTGCTGTCGGGGCGTCTACGAAGGGGAGGTAGTCAACCCCCCGCAGGGTCGGGGTGATATCAAAGCGCAATTGATAGTCGCTGCCTCGGTCTAGTCGGGCCAGTACTTGCCAGGCACTGGAACTATCGGTCAATCTTCCGCTCAACGGTTCGTTAGAGGGCGGTGTCACAGTTGAAGAAGCTTCATCGAGGGCGGGCAAAGCGAGGTTGGATG